>JAYMTH010000001.1:0-144889 GCA_036897465.1 Pelargonium australe
TACCTGTACCCGAAACCGACACAGGTGGGTAGGTAGAGAATACCTAGGGGCGCGAGACAACTCTCTCTAAGGAACTCAACAAAGAGCACAAAAAGACCAGAATTTAGACACCTTTTACTGTCTATACTGCTTCACAGCTTACCATTAAGCCATTAAGAGTCGGATTTCTAGTTAGGAATCTCAATAACAAAGTCAAATAGCTTCTTAACACCTTTGCAATCTATATCGGGTTACAGGAATACAAAATACTCCTTGCGCATAGACCTACAAGAACAAATGTTGAGCTACACTACAGAAGATCCTAATACTCGGATTTATAGAATCTAAGAAAATAAATAGAATCAGGTTTACTATATTAAGAAAGGAACCTATCAAAGAAGAGACACTGTGCTTGAAATGCATTTGCTTACCCTCATGACTAGAAGAATTTGCTACACCGTCAAGATAGGGCAGCAAGCCCAGATTACCTGATTAAGAGACTCCTCTATTGTATCTATCATAAACTTCTTTAAGACTTTAAGCTTTACCTGCAATCCGCTTAGAAGAAGAAACTTCCCTTTCTTTCAACAGCATTCACTTTCCTTCGACATTTCCTAACCGAACTCTAAATCCACTAAAGGTAGTGAACTTAAAGGTATGGGTTTGCTTTAACACTGCCAACCTGTTCTAACCAATCTATGAAACCTAGGCTATTATATATATAATTGACTCCTTTTAACTATTAAACTACAAATACTGGAACTCAATAAACAAAGAGAGAGAGAGAAAGAGCATGCTTTGGCCTACTTGTATATAGGGAGTGTGCTTCAATCAACTCTACTTACAAAAAGGATTTCCCTCAATACTGAAGTCTGCTTCTTTAACATCTTTAAGGAAATTGAATCCTGTTTATGTCTTAAACTCCTTTCGTTAATGTCAGCCTCCATCTAGCAACTGAATACAGATCAAGAATACAAATCCGAGTTGTAAGTTCCTAAACTCAAAGAATTAGAGGTATAGACTCTCACAAAGACAGGATGTTAGCTTCTATCCTTCTATATCCCATATAGACTAGGTAACTTATTATCCACCATCCCTTACAGGAACTTCTTTAAGATTAAGAATTGGGTGAAATAGCTACAATTATGAATGCAATGCCTGCTTACTAACAAGACTTCGGCTTGCATTAGATCTTGAACTCCCCATGTATTTCCTAACAACTCCAGTTCATATCTATGCATTACAAAGCTTTACAAAGCCAGAATATACAAATTGTTTCAATCCCAACCATTAAATGAGAGTTCTTTCAACCAAAACTCCTTTCTAGATTACAGGTACTTATTAAATATGACTGGAACAACGCATTGCACATAGAGACTTACAAGAACAAATTTCCAATCCTAATCCTAGGAATATACTATACCCTCTAAGAAATGCTACAATTCCTATTACTTAATATCCCCTCCTCTACTTAAAGATGACCTATTCTCCACTGTCATAATAATACAAGGAACTCTTTACTTTACTGGTAGATAGATCAGACTCAAGCTCTCTAAAGTATACAACAAAGTCAAGACTTTCAAGAACAACTGTCAAAGACCTACAAAATCAGAGAGTTCCCAGGAATCCAAAGACTATCAAAGCTAGAAATGAGAGAGTTACTTCGCTACAAGACAAGCTTGCCTACAAACAAACGGTATAGTAATCTCAGGTCTAAGACAATAGCTACAAATTCAGAGACTAACTTGTAAACTATGAAATACTTAGGATTATCTGGTTTAAACTAAACTAAAAAACTGAGGAATACATTAATTGACTATCATAAATTACAGGAACTCATTTAGAACTCCTAAACTCCCAAACCTTTAAAACAATCTCAAACTCAATCTGCACCAAGAACTCCAAGAAATCCTGATAAGGAACTCAAACCTACTCAATAAAAGATCCTGAACAACAAGAACATGCTCCTAGAACCTCAATCTCTCTATCTAAGTGATTTCTTCACTCTTGTTTATTTCTAAATTCTTTATAACTTAGAATTCAAAGGTGTACTCAACTAAATGCTAACGGATTAGTACCCATGTCCATAACCTAACTCGCGTGTTGATTTACCAGTTGTTGTCATAACTAAATTGTATTACGCTCTACAGCATCTACTATAGAGAGAATGTATAGGAAATGCAGGGTCAGATTCTAGATTCTAGTTTCTATTATCTATGCTATTCTTTAACAAAGGACATTAACAACTGTCAAAGACATTTAAGCATCTCCACCAATGCCTGCCAGCTTTCGAACAATTCTTTGATGCAATTCCTTAACTCCTTTACAGTCTATACCTTTGAATTCTGGTTTCTGTCTAATACTCCTTTACCTACACAGAAGAACTAAGTCAATAAATATGATTTCTAGTTAGGTCTAAATCTGTACCTTGCATGCAATATAAACTGTTAAAGAGAATCGGAATCTATTATAGCAACATCATAGCTTTCCATTAGAATTAGTTAGACATTTATTCAGAGTAAGTTCCCTTCTGTTAAAGACACTCGAAAAGGCAAACTTGCTTAGACTCTGTTTCCATACTGACGAATACATTCCTGTTAGCCGGATTACAACAGAATACAGATTACTCTCTACTCTAGTTGCTTGGATCCTAAACCTTTTCTAGTTCAATTCCTTAGATTTAGTTGAGCTCTAATGTGCTTTATATTCCTTTCTATCAAAATCCTACAGAAGCAGAATAGGAAGTCCCCTTTTAAGAAAGTCTTTGTACTTAGTTAGTAATTCAAGAAAAGAATAATACAGGAATACAGATTATGCAAGAGCAAGAGCTACAATAGAGAGAGTTACTTCCTACAAGATTTAAAGGGAAATCTTATACTCTAAACTCAAAAGAATATAGAATCCGGTTTATGTTATTCCTTTACCGTCTATCCCAGTTAGACTAGAAATTAGAGATTAATTAAGATCTTAAGGGAATAGGAATTCTCAGGTCTAAGGAAAGTGTTAGTTTATCCAATACTCCACAAAGCAAAGAAAACTATGAATATTATCTAGTTAGGAATCTCACAAGAATACAAATAGCTACAATTCAGAGAGCTTGTACAAAACACAGAAACAAAAGCCATTCTTCCTAAATCCATTAGCTGCAGTTTTCCCTTTATATTTATTCAACATGAAAGTGAGAGATGTATCTATTCTATCTCAAGTTAACTAGTTAAGGAATACTAAGAATTTCATTCTCAAGAAAACACTTCCGGCGTAAACATTAGAAGGAAGCCTCAGCTTTCCACTACAAGAGCTTAGGTGTTTTACCTGAGGAACTGAGGAAGGAGTTTGAGCTCCTTACCTTAATAGAGTTCCTGTAACTCTTTTTTGTTTTTGGAAAGTTCCCGTATTCCAGGATAATAACTATAGGAATTGCAGCTCTTGGGTTTTCTTAGAGGTTCCTGTAATTCCGATTCTTTCTTATGAGAGTTTTCCTTGCTTAAGATTTTGAGGAATGGAATATAAAGTAAGGAGTTGTAATTAGTCTTTTTAGGAGCTTTTCCAGTTTTTCGGTTTCCTGTAAAGAACTCTGAATTACAGTTGAAGCCTGTTTTCCATTACTGTCTAAACTATCTAGACTATAAATAGAGTACGAATCTCTAATAGAAACTAGTAATAATCTCATATAAATATTAAACAACTCCTCTGTAAAATACAATAACTACAAGCTACGCGAGCTACACAAAGAACCCTGACTTAATCTTCTCCCATTAGGTACCTGTCTTCTAGGTATCTCTAAGAAGGGGTATTTAGTATCTCCTACTTCCTTTCTTTCTAGTACTCCTACTAATCAACTGGTAGAGCCCAAGCCCCTAATCGCTCTCTTAAGAAGAAAAGGTATAGCTCTAGGAAAGCCTTAAGAAAGGCAGAACCGCTAGGGCTAAGAAAGCTATCAAGAATTAGAAGGGTCTACAAGGAGAGGTCTGTCTAGTTGTAGTTGTGAATAGGTCTTTTGCATATGAAACAAAGTCTTGCAAAAGTAAGTCAAAGTAAGAGTTGTAATAGGTTTTTTTTTAACAAATAGAGTTTTTAATATCAGATATTCCAGGTCAGGCCTGCCTCTTCTATAGGTATTGGGTTTAATAAGGGACTCGGTAAGTCTTTAGGGAAACAGCTATTTTCTCATTGTCAGTCTAAAGCGATAAAGGGTTCTAAGGGGAATTCTATATTCGTAAGGGAGGCTTTCTCTAACCCCAGTTTTTTATGAAAATAATAGATAGCAATAGGGAGTCTTTTACCTTTATAACGGGATCCTCTTTCCAAAAAATGGGTTTTATTGAATCTAAATAGGTAATGTGTAATATAGGTCTGCTGTACTTGGCAGCTTCATTTCTAGGACTAGTCATTCTTCCGCAAATGCCCTAAATTTTTTATCCAAGTAAGGTACTTCGGTAGTAAGGTGTTTTAGATATGAGGTGTCCCGGGGCATGGTATTTTAAAGCAGATAGTCATTTCGAAGGCTTTCTTTTTTACTTTTTTATATGATATATAATAGAGGGTTTCTTCGTGTTCTGCTTGCTTTAGAGTAATAGAGTATTGATTTTAGGAAGGTTTTTTCTTGATGTTATGCTTGTTTTAGTAGCCAATTGCTGTGGATAGAGAAAGTACAAATAGAATATAAGGAATTCTAAAACAAAGTAAAGGTTCCCTAATATAATAGAGAGTTTTTTTTCTACTACGTTAAGGTAGCTGTAGGGCCTTTTAGTAAGAGTAAGAATTCCTGAATTAGTATTAGTCAACCTGAGCTGTAACATTAAGGGGATTTGCTTTCATGTCCTGTTGCTTCTAGGATCCCAGTAAATAGATAAAAGATAAACATGTTTAGAAGGAATACCATATAGTAAAGTTGCAAGACCCTTATAAATAGCCTTAAAAAGGTAGATAATTAAAAAATAGAGGAAATCCCAGATCGACATTTCCTAAAGGGGTCTACTTCTAATTTCATACCCGTGCTTTAGAGACCCTCCTATTTTAAGGCTATTTAAACTTAGAGGAATCAAGACTCAAAAAGCCTCCCAGTAGCACCTCAGAGGAAAAGCGTAGAAATCCGGTAATACAAGTTAAATTTTTGCTTTACTGGGTTTTGCATTTACTTTCTATTCTATCTAATTAGAGTGGCATCTTTAATATCTTTGATACAGCTAAAAGACTCCTCTTTGGGCGTTGGCTAGGCGTGCCTTCCTTCGAATTCGAATATAATTGCCGCAGGCCGGAGTACGAACAAACCGAAATCCCTTTTATTAAATTAAAAACTTAGAATTCCGTCGAGAACTTGAGTGGATTACTTTATACCAAAGAAAAGGCACAACTTCGCAAAACAGGATTCATAAAAATAAAATAAATTTAAGTTACTAGATAATTAAGACGCGAGGAAGTTCTTGACAAAACGCTTAGGAGCTCTCCTAACTTCGGAATGAAACAAATTATTAAGCATAAGTCCGTAATCTCTCATCAGGATAAGAGGAATCCAATAATCCAATAAATAGGATGCTTACAAAAAATAACTTACGCGGGTGCTTACAAGCAGCAAATGGGAAGAGGAGAGTAATATATATAAATCAGGAACTGGGTATCCAGGTAAAAAGTACTCTAATAAATACATTTTTGTAATCTGCTACTAAAGAAAGATAAAAGCTCCCCCTTCGTTTTTATTGAGTAAATCTGAGAGAAGAAAAGAGTTTCATTCATTCAAATTCAAAGAGGAGAAAGTAAGGCAAGGTACCTCTTAGAACAGGGAATTCAGTCCGGATCTATATCTTTTGTGTAGCTGTAAAGAGTATAGATTTCTAAATTCAATCGAGAGGTTTTAACATTATATATACAAATATCCTTTTTCTCTTAACAACAAGTGTGTGGGCTCACGGGTTAGGAAATTGAGTATTTATAGAGTATATACTTATACTATAGAATCCTTTTAGAAGGCCCCTATAAATGCATAGGTAATCTAGCATTACTCCGAGGGAAAAGAAACTTGTTGTCATGAACATTGCTTTAGCTTAGCTCGAGCTAAAGGATGAAGACTTATGATCAGTAGATCAAGGTATTACTTATTATTTTCACAAAAACTCTTCAGAATTCTTGTAAGTCAACTGAGGTGCTAGTGCTCTAGCTTTATTCTAACTTAAGACTGGTGGGGATTATTCCTAAATTACACAAGAAATTACAGGCAAGAACTTTACGTTCAACCAACTAGAAATCGTAGTGTATATAACATATAACAAAGTAATAAAAAAAAGTGACTGATGTATCGGTTTTCAAGACTTAAAAAGTGAAATTACTATAATAATTCGTTAAATTCTACTCTATATATGAGAGAGTCCTTTTACTTTTAATAACCATTCCTCCATAGTCTGTATCTTAGGGAACCCTTTTGGTTCGTAATAAACCCATTTCCGCTTTATGCTGTTTTACTAATAGTGGATACCCGTCAATTTATTAATTATTCTGAGGAACTACTCCTTAACTTAGAGGGCGGTAAGACTATTTGATAAATGGGTAAGATTTACACGCGGAAACATTAAATACTAAAAGTTCTGTAACTCCTCCTAGTTTATTCGTATAGTATATTTTTAAAATGCTTTCGTCGAGACCCCTTGTCGGTATAGGATAGGATAGGAACCCCTTAGGCAAGTGCTCAGTAATTCTTACAAAGTAAAATAGTAGCAATATGGTATTAAAACTGACAAAGGGGTAGAAACTGACGGGCTCTATAAAGCAATTCTTAATTTAAAATTATAGAAAACAACAATTAAATTAGGCTAAGCCATAGAATACCCTAAGAAAAATATTGCTGAGTTCTTTTCATCAAGTCATACCTATTTTCGATACGTGCTTCCAGTTTATTACTACAAGTTTCCTAATAGTGTAACTCCGCGAACCCGTGTTGGATTGGTGATCAAGAAGCTCTTCTCGGAACCTTCTAATTATATGTTAGATAAAGAGGTTTAATTTTAAAGGTCATCTAAACGCCACACTCTCATATTTCGTTTGATACTCTTCGATAAAATGTTCTCGGACTTTAATAAGTAACCTAGTGCAAGATTTTTTAAATAAGAAAGAGTCTAACCCAGGATAGCCCAGGGTAAAGGAAGTGAAAAAAGTTTAGTTTTTAATATAAATATATAAATAGAAGTTTTTCGCTGCATACCCCTAGACCAGTTAGCTTCAGATTTAGCAAATACGAGGGCTTGTGCAGCACTTCCTTTTTTAAGGCAGACCTAAGAAAAGTAAATATTACACTAATAAGAAACCTGTTAATAGCCATTCTCTGTATTTGAGTCTATTGCCTTTGTTAGTAATCTTGATCAGCTATGTTTGTGTACTATATTTTAGTCCTAACAGTCTTTTGTACAAATATATGTATAAATGAGAAATTCTAACCTATAAAGAAATAAGCAATCATTTAAAAGGCTTAAGATTCTAGAGAATCTCCTGAGTTCTACACTCCTTCCAGGGATCCCTTATACCTCCTCTGATCGGGACTCTAAACTGGCTGAAGGATCTTGTCCGTAAGTATATAAAGAGATACGCTATATTGAAGTTAAGATACAAAAAGGACCCAATTCTCAGTCAGTATATTCAACGTAAACTGAAAGAGTATTATTATGAGATTAGTACATAAAGTTTTTTTCTAATAGATAAAGAAGCGAGGCTTTTCGAGGTAGAATTTCGTTAAAGAGCTCCAGGTACTAAGTTTTAAATGCGCGGTTCCCCGTATCTAGATCTATAGATTTACTCCTATAAAAATACACTTAGAGCTTCGATCCTAGTGGAATTTTAGTTTCAACGAATTCAACGATAAACAAGTTCTATTAACTGTGGGCTTAGTTCGAGATTACGATTTGTATTTTGATAAAAGGGATCCCTCTACTCTATAAGGGCCTCGATTCCTTATAAGTTTTTCCTATTATAGTAGTATAGGCGACAAGAATTTCCTATTCTTAGTTAGAAAATTTAGAAGGATTCTCGGTAAATTTTGGTATATGAACCCTATAACCGCAAACTTGTGGGTATGGGTAAAATCTTAGCCCTTTCTATTTTTCTATTAATAAAAAGGAATACTACAAGCTATAATAAGACAGTGATAGGGCTACTAGGTATCAAAAGAGTACCCTTTTTATCTGATAGAAGTTGGTGTGTTAAATCCCCATAAGTATACGAACTAGATACGGATTTCCTTAAACAACTACTAATCTAAGCAAAAATAGGTTCTAAAAATGCAAAATGCTCTGGGGCCCCTCTTGGCCTCATTAGCTTCAAATAGCTCTTGACTTACTGAGGAAAAACGTTGTAAAACGTAAGAGAATTAACTGATTACCATTCCTCTTGGAAAGAAGTCCCTTTCTCTAGCTCGTATTCCGGAGTTATCCCTCATATAACTACGAAATTCTAGTATTCCTAAACAAGTAAATGAAACAAAGTATGCAGTTTTTGGTAGTAAGCCAGGAATACAGAAAGCAAATTTAGCTACTAAAAAAAGGGCTCATAAGTACATAAGTATAAGTGAGTAAGATTAAAGGCTACAATAGCTACAGGTTATAAGAGGACCCAAAAGAGTATTATTAACCTTAAAGCTATAAGTATCCTGAGTCAGAAAGTTCCGGTTTAGTACTCAATCTTGGCTAATTAAGTGTCTTGGTGTTTCCTGTTTTTGAGTCTTTAGAATAAGAAAAGGGTCTGGTCTATTAGAGAAATAAAGTAATGGGTTTTCGGTACCGACAAGAAATAAGACTCTTAGAAGAGGTAAGTACTCGAATATTTCGAGTTTTTTAATTGTCTAAAATGCTAGAATTTTAAGTGGATACAGTAGAGTTCTACTTGGAGCAAGTCAAGGAAGGTCGAGAAATTAAAATTGTAGTGGATTTGTAGCTTCGATTTGTAATAAATAAGAGAAACTAAAGCCTGTTTATCCCGAAATTACTACTTCTAAAAAGGTACAGGTTAGAAAACAGTTATAGGTATAGTAGCTAATAAGAGAAGGATACGGTATCTCTCTTGAGAGAGTTATCAAGATACGGAGTCTAGGTAAGGAGGATCTCTTCTAAGCGCTCTGAGGAAGGGGTATAGTTCATAAGATACAGAGTGCAGGTATAGGTGTTAAGAAGATACCAGTAGAGAGTATAACTACAAAGACTAAGAGGAATCTAGGTATGAAGAGTCAAATAAATTTCAAGAGGATCTAGTCTATTTGGAGTTATCTGTTTTAGTCATTTTGTTTTGATCAAAGTTTGCCCAGGCTGCTGTTGCGAAACAACTTCCTGGATTAGACTAGACACTACGTAGAGAGCGCTCCTTTAGATTTAGAGCTTAGCAGACTTTTCGAAACTGACACTTTATTAAAGAAAAGAGGGAGTTATAAGTACCAATTATTAAGGGTGATACCTGATATTTCTTATTTATATGTCAAATCAGTATCAAGGTTGATTTTTGAAAATGATATAGGCTCACAACTAAAAAGGATCCTTGTATTGGTTGCCCTCCCGGGGTTATATCAAACTTTAAAGTAGTAGCAATAGGGGGTTCACCTTCTATGAAAGCGGCCTTAAATTAAAGGTTTGTCAGTAAAGAAGCTCTTACCCTCGATTCATAATTTCTGATATTTTTGCCTCTATAATCTTATATAAGTAATCCATACACAAGTCCATAATCATTAATGTATATCCTTAATAAGCTTTGTAGTATTCCTGTTTTAGAATTGGATCTGTACCTAATAGGTATTAGGACTTAAGAATCCTTGGTCAGGAAGGGTTCCTGCTCAATGTAAGTAAGCGAAAGATATAGGCGAGTAGACTCGAATAAGTTAAATTACTCAAGTTGCCTGGACCCTAGATTTTTATTAGATAAAAGTTTACTCTATTATATCTATAGAGTACCCTTTTTGTTACACTCATGCCTAGCTTAATATGCATCCCCGCGATTTTTACTTCAGTAGAAAGAACAAAGGATATCGCTGAAAAAGAATTCTACCTATTTTGTGTCCTTAAGGTATACCCTGTAGGAATAATATAATACTAAGAGACTCGCTATGAATCCCTGGAATATGGTGTTCCAACTTATAAAGAGTAAATAAAATATAAGTAATAGAACTCCTACGCGACTTAAGGAAACTTATCAAAATACAATAAATCCGGAATTGGCGAGCTCCCAAGCGGTATTGATATAAAACTTGGATCCTTTAACAGAATAATAGTTAAAAAGTAAAACATAAATGACTCGGGGTACTATAAAAGGGCACCGTACTGAAGCTATTAGTCTAGAAAATTACCTATTACTAACACCTAGGGCTTCTATGATACTAAAAAGCTAACTAGTTGACAACGTTTACACTTAAAAATGGAATCATAAAGACTATGAGAACTGAGTCTATGAGCTTTAATTCCCTTTTTTAATTCATAAAGGAGTCCCTTAACCCCCTTAGAAATCTAATAAAATTAGGTATAATAAACTTATAGCCCCGAGAGTTCTTAAAGTTCTTTGCCAAGAATGTTAATAGGTTATCTTTATATACTTTATTGTAATTTATGATATGATATAAAGCTCATGATATCTGAAATACGAATAGCACAAATAACTAAAAACAGATATATCTACAAGATTAAAGCAGAACTGGGAAGTAAGTATAGTATAAGATTCCAGCCTTTAGGGAATTACTCATTAGTTCAGAATCACGTAGATAATAAAGAGATGTTCCTTGTTCCGTATTGTTTATCTCTGATCTATCTTACTTTGTTATATTATATCCTTCTTAATTTAGTTTAAATTTTTAACACGCTAGTTTAAATAAGTATGAATTCGTGAATAACAAATTAAAATCCTTCATTCCGATCATCAATGGAAAACAAGACCTAAGCGCACTTAGATAAATTTATCTAAAAGATATAAATAAGGGGCTAGAATTTATGCTTGATTGACCTTTTCCTTATCTTCGGTATTAGTCCAGGTGTTATCCTTAAAGCGGTTTTTAATTGATATAGCAAAACAAGCTCTAGTTTAGAGAATCGAAATATATGTATCTCTCTTTCCTTTGCAAAGGGGGGCAACCTCTTTTCAAAAGAACTCAGTCATACCTTAGCTAATTGACAAACACGGAAATCCCCTATTATAAGAAATACTCGACTTCAATTATTGTAGTTTAATATTGAATTTTTCAGCTTCAGCATTTAGAGAAATACTTAATTACTTATTATCGTAGTGAGATTTGAGCATACCTCAACGAACAACTATACTAGAAGCAGAGCTTTGTTTAAACCGGGGGTACAAAAGACTTAGGGGGTTCCTGCATTAGTATGGGCTCGCTTGGGCGAAAAAAAACGCATTGAATTTTATAAAAGACGCGGCAGAGTGCTTTTTCATTCATGGATAACAATGCATTCCCGACGAGCTTAAGTCTCTGAAGTTGGGTGATGGGAATATTCGGAGTTCTAAAATAAAAATTATTTCAAAATAATAAAGGAAACTCAGAAGTCCCCGATCAATAAAGCGAAAAGACTTTATGTTACAGAATTTGGTATAGATCAAGATTACTTTTTAACACCCGAATTTCGTAATCTATTAATCTTAACTTCTATTCTAACCAGAGAACTTTGGAGGCATGCAATACACGGGGTATTTTGTATACTAGTTTTTGTGCTTTGAATTTTCTCACTAAAAATTTACCGACGCGGGTTGGTATACCCAAAGATTCGTAAAAGCGACTCTTCAAAATGTCTTAGAGACTCTTAAAAGAATAAAAAACCTTACGGGCGCTCTAATGTAAGTAAGTCCTAAAAGGCTTTTTACTCCTCAAGAGGTACATACCTACATACCTTAGAAAAAAGAGGACTCTCCAGAACTCACTTTGTTTGGTAATAACCTCTAGCTGGCATATAATATAACCTTTAAAATAAATGGTTATTAGTTACTGCCAAACCGGATCAATTAAATAAGTACAAGCTTTGCATCGTTTAGTTTTAGGTATCTATATATTTATTCTATGTTTTTGGGTTAGAACCTGCGTATTGTCTTAGTAGCTATGTTAAGACTGACATTTTAAATCACTTAAATACAAATGATCTGAGTAAAACTCTCCGTATACGTTACAATCTTAGTAAGTCTAGTCAGAATAGTTTTATGTTTTATGGAGTATTCGGAAGTACTAATACAAATAGGAATCCGTAAGACAAACATGGGTTCGAAACGCAAATCCTATAGTAAAAACCCTTCTTTGAGCAAAGAATATCCCAGAAAACTTTATTTCATCGTAATCCAAAGATTCTTTGTCATGTCAATACCCAATCGTTAAAAGTCACTTCTTAAACTGGTAGTACAGGAGCTTTACACACCTTATAAAGTGCAGGTTTTTTGTCCTTAGTAAGGTAATTTCGTTTGTTTTATACACCTCCTACTTCACAATAAGTAGCCTACCCAAAAATGAAGCAACTTATTATAAAGAGTTCTTACTGGAATTTTCTGGATAGCTGCTGTTTAGAAAAACTTTCTATTTTGTTCAGAAAGGTGCAAGCATTAAAGTAATAGACTGGACTTGTTTATGTAGTTAAAATAAAAGCCTTTAAGAGACTGAGTAAACAACAACTTTTTAGGCAATACAGTGCTCCTTTTTTTAGCGCGCCATTTAGTTAACAAAACTTATTAAGTATCTAGACTCATTCTTAAAATTAGACTCATAAAAAGTAACGGACACCCGGCAGACAACCAGTTACAAAAACAAGTGTCTAGGGATTCCTGTAGGAAGTTTCCTTAGTTGATAGATAAAGATTACCTTACGTCTCTTAATAAAAACAAATATTTAAGGGTTACTCTAAGGATACGTGGAACTTCCAAAAAAGTTAAGCTAGCAAGAAGACTTCCCACTAAAAACTAAGTTGACCCGTGTGAAACTCTGGGAAGTTAATAACGTTAAAAAAGGATCTATAATAATTGATGGAATATACTATAAATTTAAAAGAGATCGCTTTAATTCTCCCTCAGGATTTGGTATTGCAGCAGGGTATCTTTTAACCGAGTTTTTACGTATCATTTTTTCTTACAGCTTGAAAACTACTTATACCAACGAGAAATTACTAGGAGCTACATAAGCAGTACTACTGCGCAAATTACAATACATTAGATGAGATATAATCTATTAAGGGTCCTCCGTACTAGGGCTAGCCAAAAGACTATGGAGCACTATAGGGTGCTGTTATTAGATTAGAATAGATTAGAAAGACTCTTCTAAACTGAAGTTACTGTAATACTAGGGACAACTTTCTTTCTATGCATCTCTTTAGGAATTGCTTTTCTTAGACCCCGAGAATTCTAAATATCTTTTACCTACGGAATCTATAACGTTGCTATAAAAGCCTTTTTACTACGACTGCTAACTTTTTCCGCGAGAGGAAGACTCATTTCCGCGGAGTTCTTATTTCTAATAGAGTTTTGGGTACTTTTTATTGAGTATTCTTTCCCAAAATGACAGTATTTATATCCATCCAAACCAAAAACTAGTAAAGGTTTTTCTTTTTAATCGATACCCATTATTAGACAAAAAAGGATTCCTATAGCCTCAAACACCGTTCCATAAAAGTACGTAAAAGGTTTTAAACTAATCTATCGATTATATGCTTGCGGTTTAGATTCCCAGGCCTATATTAATGACAATCCCTAATATTTCAAAATTCCCCCCGGATCCTAAAAGAGAGACATTGCGGGCATATTTTTGACACTTTCAGCTTCTTTTTCGTTATCTTAGAAGTTATACCCTTTATAAGAGCCCTTTTTTTTTTGTTTTTTATTTCCTCTAAAATTGACAACTCTTTAGGAAATCCTAGAAAGCTGTGGATCATCGCATGTGTAAATAGCGGATCTTTCTTATAACTATAAGAGAACCGGGGTATTTTAGCTGCCTAATCTCATCTAAATTAGCTTTTGTTATCTCTCTTTCCGGGTTTATCTTACTTTGTTGTAAACTTGAGTTTTCGGGCCTTAATAAAGGTGAATTTATTCTTTATTGGACCCGTCCTGGAGTTTTCTATAAAAGTAGAGATATAGGCCTTTTTATCTACAATGTATATTATTAAAATATATTAAATATATGTTTAAAAAACCTGGACTTTCGTGAAAGTCTCTTGGCTAACAAGTTTTGTGCTTGGTTTTTGAATTGCAATTATAGCGCATCTTTTATTGAAACTTAATTTCTTTTTTGTATTGACAAGCAAATCTCCTCTAGTCTCCATAGCCCGGAATACAGTTATAATTGGCATTTTAGTCTAAGGAAATAAGGAAAAGGACAAGTCTACGAATCTTAAACCGGGAGCTTCTAAGCTTTCTATTGTTAAATCTATAAGAACCGGAATCTAATTTTATTCAATATAAATTCCATACTAATTCCTTCTCCTCTTTCTTCAGCTCCGGGTCTAGCAGTAGGGATAAGGGGAAGCCTCTGGGTACTCTTTAGTTAGCTCCTCTGTTTCTGGTTTTAAAGGGAAGTCCTAACTATCGGAAAGGCGGGTTTTTAAAACATATATAAAATATTGACTATAAAAGTCTTTGGTATAAAAGAAAACCTTACAGACAGAGTTGGCAATAAAAGTTTATTATTTCGGCATTGTTCTATTCTAATGAATCCAGATTTGCCCTATATGAGCTCGAATTCTCGTTAAAGTTCCGGTTTCCCAAAGCAAGGCCCACTCTTGTAATGTAATTAGGAAGCTCTTCAACAAGATACAAAGAATCACTTATATAGAGTAATTTTAAATCAGCTACTCACTCCCCCTGTTACAAAACAATCTCTACCTATGTTGGTTGCCGGTTTAGAGAATACATTCCTTGTTGAGATGAAAAGTAGAGCAGAGCTACTTTGAATTGGAAGACGCGAGTTCTAAAAACGAGTGCCCCCTCGTTCTCGTTAAAACGCCTCACTTCAGACCGGAAATCCATAGGTTCAAATAGCAGCTCCAGCTCTTTCCCGCCCAGCCTTTTGCACTTACTCAAGACTAACCACTATCTGTGTACCTATTCCATATCTCTTACGCATACCTAGAAAACTCCCAAAATCTTAAATACCTATAGCCAAACCCTGTTTTTCTTAGAGTTAGAGTCCTTCCTTGTCTATTTCCCTATGTGAGGTATACTCCTGATTAATAGGAAGTATAGAATTGAAATAAGTATTTCCAGTATTACTTTAATGTAAAAATGTGGTAGTTATTGTTGTAAAGTATCTCTCTCTTGTATTAGGTAGGTAGTCTTAGAAAGTGCATTAACAGGTAAGTTTTTAGTCTGTGTTTAGTAGCTTAAGAATACAGGAATGAGGCTTCCCTTAGAGCCTATTAGAAAAGAAAGCATTTATATTCTTCAAGACCACGGACACCATCACTAAACCCTATTGACTATCCGAAAGCCTACCTTCTCAAGCTAATCAAATCATCTCTGTCAACAATTGGTTCACGGAGACTCTTGCTGGGAAGGAATTCCCTAAGAAACTCCTAACTCAAGTTTAAGGTTTCAGTTCCTCTTACGGTGTCCGGACTCATCGTACTTTCTCAAATCCAAAGGCATATGTAGGGCTATGAAATGCCAGATTTAGCTGGTTTAACTGTTCGACAAGGATTTACCCATCACGGAATATGCCCCGAAAAGGAAAGATTTTGCTGGAAGAAACCGCCTCTGATTCTCTTCCGAATCCACTTGAGCCTGGTTTCATGCATTTAGATTAGGCCTACGGTTCAATCATTTACTCTCGGGGCTCTGAATGCAAAGAGTTTCCGCATTCTGGTTCTTTCTTTCAGTAGAGAGTTTGTTGACTGCGTAGGCTACGCCAAGGGTGCTACGAGATGAAGTGGCGAAGAATATGCCGGTGTAGACCCATCATGAAGAACAGGGTAGGAAGAGGTGTGCTGACTTCTTTGGCACCAGTCATTTGAGTGCGTTCAAGCAGCTCACGAATCTCTTTATGTTGAGATAGAAATAGAAAGAGACCAGAAAGAAGAGTCTTGCAGAGCCTCAACACCCAGCAAAGAAGGTTCAGTCCTGTCTTCCCACTTTCTGCCATCTAATGTAGTCTATTTCGGTCTGATTCGTATGGTTTTCTAATAAATAGATCTTTAGTCTCCTGTAGTACCAGTCACCCTCGGTCCAAAAGGAGAGGCATACTCTGACTCCGCGGCGGAAGAGGTTGTACCAGATACTTGATTCTTAAGCTAAAGAAGTTTGATGATCAGACTCTAAGACCTAGTTCCGGTTATAGGTACTACCCAACTCAGTAGAGAAAGGTCTTCTTCAGAGAGTAGCTCTTCGCATATTCTTCAAGTAGCTTCCAACGGCAATTTATGAGAACTCACTAGGTATTATCCGTCTTCTTTGCGAATGGGTGTACTACTCCTTCATGTCTGACTTCCTGGACTACAGATACAGACTTTACCTATTAGCTCTCTAAGAGGATGGAAAAAAGTCGAAGAAGAATACCCAAGGGCACCTAAATAAATGGCATTGCCCGATTATAATTCTAAGGAGATAGAAAAAAGCTCCAAGAGAGATTGGGGGAGCAATCTAAAGAAGTGAAACTAAGTTCAGAAGATGCCGAGGAACCCGAGTCACCACATGAAAGAGAAGTCTAAAGGGAGACACCAATAGGGAAAAGCCCGTGGCCGTGGCAAACAAGTGTGTATCACCGAGTTACAGAGGATAATCGTCCAAGTCAGTTAGAAGATACTATATAAGAATTAGTCAGAGAAGAAGTTATGTCACAACCACAGCTAAGACAATAATTTATACATATAACACTTACCACTTTTCACTTTTATTCAATCATTTTTGGAAGAGCTGGTATAGAATCCGCCTTTTCTATTCGTAGATCAGGGAAAGAATCTTATTAGCTTAGGTGCGTAGCGTTAAACCGTTCGAGTGCTAATTTATGTTATTAGGGGCTGAAAGCGGTAGTGGGAAGAATAGTGCTTCTCTAACAGAGATTTGATTAGGGAAGGCTAATAGAGATCAAAAGAAAGGCTTGACTGGGGCTATGAAAAGCATCGAGAATAGCTTGTTCAGATACACCTTGTACAGAAAATGCCTATAAATGAAAACCTCTCAAGTCTCCAGTCTATACCTAGTCCAAAGCAAATAAAACTATGAATGAAGGAATACGTTTTTTTGTGGAGATAAGCCCTTCCTTGCTATCCCAAAAGAAAATAGAATCCGTATTCTGTGCTTCAATTTATTCCTTTATATGGTACCGGCTATAACATGATAATTGACTCATTTGCCGGCTTATCGGCTTAGACCTGAAAATGAAATATATGTCCATTACAAAAAACTGTAAAAGAATAGAATCTGGAACTTCTTTTAGCAACCAAGAACCAAAATCCTCCTTAGCCAAGAGCAACAATTATCTGTTATCTGAACACCTTTATCAGATCGATATTAAGCTCTCTTAGGTACAGCTCAGTAATGAAACAAAGCTAAAGAATACTCAAATTCTTAGAATTTTTCTAGTTAGGTACTAAAGAAGAAGTACTGCAATGACAGACAAAGTTTAGATTAGAATTGGTACACACACAATGGACAGGGTTAGGATTAAGAAGTTTCCTTGGTAAAGCACTCTCTAACTGACAATATTAAAAGATTCCTCTATTCTTTTGTATCTATATTAAACTAGAGAATCCGATTTATGTTATCCACTAAGAATGTATCTATGCTTTCCAAATTGCTAAGATATTACAATTCTTTAGACCCTACAAGGAATCTGGTTTATTAAACTCCTTTGCAACAAAGGTATACTAAAATTGTCAACAAGTAAACAAGCCCTCTATTAGAAGCACTTTAGCGCTATAAGAACTAATACTAAGAGAATCGGAATCTGTTATCCAAATTACCAAAACCTGGAATTAGAATTAATCACTAAAACACAGGTACTTAATTTTAGCTTTAATTCAATTCTACAGTAGCTGCTGCACGCAAAAGACACTCAAGGAAGAGAATCCGTTTATATTATTACCGTTTTTTAAGAGAACACAAGCTTGAATACAATTCAGATGATAGTAAGTTCCTATAAAGTAAACAGGGAAATCCAATAAGTTCATGTATCATAAACTCAAAGTAATACTACAGGATTATCAGGCTTTGTATTCTGTAATTCAATAGAACCAAACTAGAAATCTTACATTTGTTCGAACCAATCTAAGGAGCATACAAGAATTCTCCAGTGTTAAAAGGAATTTCAGTAGTCAGTTTTCTAGGTGTCCTTACGTATTTATTCTTGATTTAAGCAGATATACTCATATTGGTGTTGGCTGTCATAGTATAAGGTTCACTATTAAATAGAACTAATCGACTAATACATACTAACTCTTACTCTTATAGATAAAAGAATCTAGACTACTTCCTAACATGAATACAGTATCTAAAATCTCCCATTAGGTAAGTCTCTTTTCCTGGGTTTTTATTATCTCTCAAGGGTATATCTCCTAGTAGTCCTACTTCTCCAAATCCTGCAGAACTCTCAAAGAAGAGCCCTTTCAGAGCTTAATACGACTTTGAAACCTTGTAACTTGATCAATCTCTAGTAAAACAATTAGGATCCCCGGATCGGAGGAAGTCAACCAAAAAATCTACAGCTAACACTTATTCGAATGTATTGTCTTGTAGATTCAGAGACCACATTTAACCTCTAGAATGCTTTTGAGAATTAGAATTTAGTTAGGGATGAGTAATTAAGCTAACTTATTCGAAAGACTGAGGATTATCCAGTATTCTACAAGTCAACAGAAGGGAGATAGATCTATTACAAGCAAGAAAGGAATTTCGAATTCTGATATATAAGGGTCAAGAAGCTTTAGAACTGAAAACAACTGAGACTAAGAAGATAAGAAGTAGATTACAAGAGGGCTTGCCGAAGCAAACTGTAAGCTTTTCTGAAGCTAGAACTCAACAACACTTATTGGCACTAGACATCGAGAGAATTCTGTACAAAAATGGTAAGGAATAGGTGTTTTCTATGCTTTCGTAACTTATAACAAGGCTTTGGCGAGCGAGCAATACCAAACAAAATAGACCAGAGAAACATGACTCTAGTAGATAACTGACTTATTCACCAGACACTGAAGCTAAGGATAGGCTCTCTCTAACTGTGGAATTCTGCTAACTCTAATATTCAATATCTAATCTATCTCGGCAAGGTAAGGAAAAGGGTTGACATGAATTCTGACTAAGTGCTACAAAGAGTGGCTCATGGAAGATACAAATAGGTAGAGCAGAGACTGTAACTTAAACTTTAAAGCATTTCGAAAAGGGTCGGGTTAATTCCTCTTAGGAGTACTTTAAGGACAGTATAGAATTAAGTGAGCTAGGTAACTATAAAATACAATTGAGATTCCAAATAAATGATACGATATAGAAGAAGAAAGCTTTCATATCATTCTTATAAGTGTTGGGTCAGGCACTTACAAGATGAGTCGAAAAACTATAAATAGAAGAGATTCCATACACAGAAATGACACGGAAATAAGATTAGAATCGCGGACAAACCTGTTGAATTGCGATTGTTTAAACTAGTAAAGGTCTCATATAAGCTAAGGTGTTTCAGGATATCGAGTTTCTATCAGGGCTATTTCGTACAACCAGGGTGTTTCTTATTTGGAAACTAGAACATAACTTCGATTTGAACCTGCGTACATATCCTAATTTGACTCTTACACAAGTTTGTAAATGTTGACTTAGGATTAACACCTTTGCCTGACAGATATATCTCAAATACAAGAACAAAATCCAAAATACAGTATCTTGAATTCCTTTTCCTGCGATACAGCACGGTTTCCATAAGCAGCAAACACCAAAGTCAAGGACTGCTTTCACACCTTCTTTAGTAACATAACAGCAAAATAGTTTCCTTAGAGAGCTTGATACAACATGAGAGTATATACCCTATTACCTTGAGAAACTGAATTAATCTCTTTAGGAACTTACCTATTCAGATAGTTGCTAAGTAAAATTACATTACTAGAAATTATTAAATTGAATTCATGGATACACAGATACTGATAATGTATTCTTTGTAAGCTAGGTAGAAGAGAATCCGGTTCAAGAGAATCTATATCTTTATCTTTAAACTCATAAACTGTCGCTCAAGAAACGGTTTTGCCGGCTTACAAGGTTCCTTAGTTGGTTTGGGTTCTCAAGTACACAATAAACAGCTTTCACCGAAAGGACAGGTTAGTTAGATTGGTTGGTTGGTTTGTTAGTACATTCTATTTTGTATACCGGTTCTGTAAGTTGGTACAAAATACTTTACCCGAAATAGACCCTTTTGTAAATGAAAAGTTTAGGCTCATGCAATACTTGAACCTCCTTTTCCTTTGCCTAATCTGATTCTTTCTAATTCGGAATCCACAGAACTTATACTAATTAAGAGAGTTCGTTCCATCCTATCTGATTAGAATTATTAGGACTCTAATCCGTTTATGACCTTCTCTCCATTATGTAAAAGTAATTCCAAGTGAAAGGTAGATAAGGGTAGCACTTTATTTTGTTCCTTAGGATTTTCTTTTAGAAGGTTTAACTAGAATCTTCTTGACCTCTATAAATCTATACATTCCCCATTTAAGTAGATGCTGGTAATACAAATTAGTTATGACAATTGGTAAATCACCCTAGAATTCAGGTAATGTACGCGGGTTACCGTCTTTTAGAGTTCCCTTTTTCTTGTTGAGAGTCCTAGAATTTCTAAATCAAGATCAAGATATTAAAGTATTCACTTAGGTAGAAAGTTCTGGTTTTCCAAAGCAAGTAAGTCCTAATACATAATATAAAGAAGAACCTCGCTACTTCTGTAATTTGTAATTCGACAGGTATTTCATCGGTTCGATCAAATCCAATTCTCAGTGTCTCCTTTTATAGTTTAGTAAATTTCCTTAGAGCCCAACTCTTATAAGTAGGATATTTAAGAGAATAACAAGAACTCCTACTGAAAACCCTTTACCTTGTGATCGAGATACGCACTTTGTAAGGAAGATCTACTAATGAGTCAAAGAAGGAAGCTTTAAAGGTATTGTCTTGCTGATTCTTTAAGGGATGGGGATGGATCAGAAACCTGTCATTATATAGTTAAGGGGAGTTTCCCAGTACAGAAATTAGAGACTTTCAGAAGAGTTTCTAGTCCTAAATCCCTATTTTAGAGGAGTCCCTTCTTTATATTATGGTTATAGGGAAAAATAATTTATAAGTACCTGCCCTGAATCCTAGAAGCAGAAAAGAAAGCTAATCCCTAATCCCTTAAGGCACTCATGTAAACTAGATACTATCCTTACCTTAGAAAAACTAGACACCCTCTTTCTTCCTTCGAAACCTTTCTTTCTCTTTCTTATTTATTAGATTAGGTAAGGCCCTACGTAAGTGTAAGCCAATAAGAAGAGCTCTAAATAAGTGTAGGATACAGCAGAGACTGCAAGGCTATCTTTCATAGATAGAGATGGAGAAGTAAGTCAATAAGAGTAACAAAGTCCTAACCAGGGTAGAAGGTAGAGAGAGTTTTCCTAATCTAGTTAATAAGGGTAAAGGTGCAAATCTAATTAAGTTGTAAAAGCATAGGAGCCACAAGAATTCATTATGTGTATACCAGGTATTATAAAGACAGGAAATCTATTGTAATAGTAGATAAGGTTTGACTTTCAAATCCAGTAGTCTGGTCACAAGGTAAGTACGCAGTCTTTATAGTAATTCTTCATTTCATTCTTTCCTCAGTAGATATAAAGGGGATTCAGCTTTTATGTATTTGTAACCTCACTCACTAAATACCTTTATACAAGACCTACTAAGGAATTATTGGAAAAAAGGGGAATCTAATTATGCATTACAAGTAAAGAATTTCCTAAATGCTAAATGAAAGATAATGAAAGATCCAAGACTAGTACTAAACTTTTACTAAGGACTCCTCTGCCTGCTTGAAGACTTGTCTTGTTAAGGATCCAATAAATCCAAATACAGGTAAATAGCTACAAAATGCCTTCTGATTCTAGAGCTGCTTACCTAAAAGGATAGAGTTAGTGGTTCCCTTGTAAGAGTCCCTACTCTTGAAAGCTTAAACAGTAGGAAATATCCTTGCATTGTTCCTTCTTTCTTAGATTTCTTTTCTTACTTTACTTCTACTGGACTGGAAACTCCTTAATAGCTACTTATTTAAGACTTAAACCTCAGGAATCCGGATTACTTATACCTCTTCAGTAAATACTTCCAAAAGGATAACTAATAACGAGTACAAACAATATGTGATTATCCAGAATTCTTTTATTACAGTTTTTAGTATTCTATTTACTTCCCAGACTTTAGGAGCGCTATAATACCCTGTTGTTTGAGAGCTATGTTTCTTAGGACAGGACTTAGAGAGGAATAGGATAGATAGCGATATTCTTGTTATAATGGAGCTAATGGAATTCTGGACTTAATGAACTATAGGAGTTCTTACTTTTATTCTAGATTTTCTATTATTAGAGAAAGTATAGATAATACGAGTTTCTTAAGGCGCGAAGCCCTCTTGCCTCAATTGTGCTTATCGTCAAGGAGGTTACCAGCTTTAGGAGAATAATCAGTACATCCCTAACTAGTAATTAGCTTCAACCCTTTAAATAGTAATATTCCCTAAAAGATTGAACTATCTAGACTAGAAAAAGGAAGGATTACTAATCCAGATGAAAGCAAACAACCCCTTCATAGAGTGCCTCCCTAAATAGAGTTAAGCCTTTTAGACTCAGGATTATTACCTTTTTTATTAAACACCTTTCTCTACTTATACGTTCATTAAAAAAACTCTGTGGGACTTGGAAAAGACTTAACCTAAAACCAATTCGACTTACAAATTCATTATACTTAATAGGATTGACAGGAATACAAAATCTAATACTCCTTGCTATAGAGCTACACCTCCTTATCCCAATAGAACTAATACAAATAGGATTATCTCCTTTCTTTCCTAAACGGGGAATTTAGAATCTGTTAAAGCTGCACTGGCTGGCTTCGGTGTTCTACCTGAGGAACTGAGGAAGGAGCTCAAACTATCTATCAAGAATCAAGAAATTCTTAGAAATCTCACAAAGACTAGAATACATCTTCTTTAACTGCTCCTATTACTGAAGAATGCTAACTCTCTACAAGACAGAAATCAATGAATACAAACCTTTAAAGAATACAAGCTATTAATATGTGAACTCCTTCCTAATAGAATCCCTAATAGCCGCACTTCCTTAGGCTCGGTTTACCCAATCCCAATACAAACCTAGAATACAGATGACTGGAATACATTGACTCCATCATCCAGTAGAACTCTTAGGAAATGTACTCTCACAAACAAAGAAGAGAATGAGAATCAGTTTCTATTAACAAAGAACGAATCTGTACATGTACAGGTTAGTAAATCCATAAACAAGAATACCAAAATCTTAAACTCCTTAGCTTGCTATTAAGTCTTTATTATCGGAATAAGGAAAAGCTCTCTTGCAAGAATACATTATCTTGAATTCCTTTACCGGTTTATCCGTTAGATCAGTTCTCCAATGAGAATGAGTAAGTACACAATAAGGAAAATGCCCTTAATATGGTAAGTTTGATACTTTAGATAAATAGATAAATGTACCTGGAATCCATAAAGTAGAGGAAAAACTGCAATTCCATCACAATTAGGAATCCACTCTCAAAAGAAAAGGTCAAGGTTAAAATGAAATAGAATCATCTGTCTTAAACACCAGTTTACCAACTTATCCGCTTACTCGTGAATTAGAGATCTCCCTTACCAAGAATCCAAAACCTAAAGTGGATAACTTCGGAACTCAATAAACGAAGAAGACAATTTCCCTCCAATACAAAATGAGTGCCATTAAGATCCTCCAATTCTTATTCTAATTAGAGCTATTAAGAACCTCTTCGTTTTATACTTCCAATTTAATGTGAGCCTAGCTACACTGTCTATACTGTCTCTGGCTCCTACTGGCACTGCTTTCAACTGCTTTGGACTACTCTTGCTTAGCTCCATCTCTTGCGCTTGCTTCTATTCCTACAGCGACTGTCTCTCGCTCGTACTCTGCTATACATATACAGCTATCAGCTACAGTCTGTTCCTAAGCAACAGGTTAAGCTCCTACTGTTACAGTGCTATCAAGTCATAAGAACAAGTAAGTCATAAGATATTGGTGTTATAGTGTATGTATGTCTATTCCTAATACTATCCCTCCCTTACTTCGTGCCATTCGGTGGTATTTCAATTTGTTCTAATCAGTCAATTTAGGTACTTTTCTCTTATTGGACTAATAGAATTTCGGGTTTTTGGGGTTATAATGAAAGCAATTGGTACAGAATATTTTACTTGAAATGGTCCATTTGTAAAGACCTTTTTCATCAACTTTACAGAGGGAAAGCATTAACAATTCCTGCGATACCTTCATAATAGCATTCCTTGGCCTACTAGACTTCTACAGTGACAGCTGATTATCCTTCTTACATTAGTATCAATCCCAAAGACTGATAGTAAAGCCTCTCAACTAAATAACTAAATACTGGTACCAGGAGGAAAATAGAGTCTAACTTGTTCATTAAACCATTATTTCCTAAAGCTACGGGAACATGAATCTTAGATCCCTACAATTATATAGGATATTAGCTGATGACTGTAACCCTCATCAAGAATCCCATCAATAATCCTAAGGACTAATAGACTGACTTTGCTTGGAACTGCCTTGTTGTGAACGGAATCCCTAAGTTTTTCTAAATCCTATCAATAAACTGGAAATTCCCTTACAGGTGAATAGGTAACACAGGCAAAGCCCTTACTGACAACTAGCTACACAGACCTACTTAATAAGAAATTCCTGGATTAATAGAGTACCTTATCCGCAATTACCACTCAGATTAGAAAATACTAATTCAATTGAATAATTCCCAAGGACTAAATAGTAATGCCTCCCAACTAAATACAGCTCCCTCGAGGAAAAGAGAGCCCGTTCCTTAAACCGTTACAATTCCTCACAGCCTATAGACTCTAGATCAAATAATGGATACAACTAAGCTAACTGAACTAAACTCCTTAACTCACGGACAAAGGGAAGCTTCCTTGTTAGTCTATATTTACTTCACGAATTAGAACCTATGACCTATAATTCAGTTTGCTCTAACCAAACTTAATACACTCTCTGAAACTCCTTACTTTAGCCTTAGAGAAAGATATATAAATTTAGTGGAATTGGAAGTCTGATAGAGATTTCCGATATACCAGTTTAAGCAGGCAATTTAGGATAACATGATTCTAGTCTAATTCTATCTGTTCGAGAGTATACACTATTCATTCCTAGAATTTCTTTTGTATTCTTGAGCTGGAGCTAATTGGTATTCTTGATCATTTTATTAGTATTCGAGTTTATGATAGATATGAACAAGGTTCTTCATGGTAGGGAGTTTCTAATGGAATAGAAAATCTAAGGTAAACCAAGTCTAATGGATATAGAAACCAGATTCCTAGGAGTTAAAGTAACTCTTTACTTTGGCAGTTAAAGAATCCGTTTAGACTGTGCATCGAGGAACACTAGCATTCGACTTCATAGGCCAGACAGAGCTCGCTTTGGACTAGTTCACCTTCTTTCATGACCTTACTTTGGTTCGCTTTCATTCAAGTGGATATTCTCTTTAGGTTGACAAGCTTTCAAGGCTAGAGAGTGTCCTTGAGGATTTTAGAGTTGGTAGGGATTTAAGGATTTAGGGTTTCAAGGTTCCTAGGTTACAGAGATTCTATAAGTTAGACACCTTTACCAGCAAAGATAAGAGTACTTCCTCAGCAGCAGCACTTTGTTTCGACAGTTGTTGCAGTTGATAGCTAGCTAGCATTCAAGTTAATTAGGAAAGCATAATAAGTATCCTTACAGTTGAGTTATTCTAGTTTCCTAATTAGTTAAGATAGAGTGACACTGACTTGCTAGAGATAGGTTAGGTTAGAGTGAGCTTGCAAGTGATGGTTTATAGGTAGGATTCGGGTGACAGCTGACAAGTGGATTCTTAGTATTCGGAGGATATTTAAGTAGCTCGGTTCCTAAGAAAGAGTTGCTTTATAAGAATGAATTAGTGAGTTTCCTGCGGTTTATTAGTATATTCCTAATTCCATCTCCTTTGCTATTGACTAGACTTTCATTAACCAGCTAGTGAGTACTTCATCGACTTGGACAGCTAGAGGGTGTTCCTCAGGCGGAGTGAGTTAGTTAAGGAGAGAGTCTTCCTTCGTTGGTATCGGATCAGTGCATTCTCCTTGACTGGGCTTGCTTTGGGCTACTAAGATAGTACACCGAACAGCAAAGAGTGTTCCCTCGATCGAGTTGGCATATTTTCAAAGGAGAGAGAGCTTTCGACAGAACTGATAAAGAGGATCCAAGAACCATCTTTAGCGAGTACCGCTTTCATGTATCTGTATGTTGCAAATAAGTAATACAAAATCCAAGGAAATCCTATTAACACAGGTAAGTTTACAAAGAGCCTACAACTGAGGAATTCCAAAAGCCAATACTCTTATTTGTGTTTCTGTGTTCTGGTGGGTATTTAGGAATATAAATATAACTAAAGTGGTGCGTTTCCAGTGAAGATGCATAGAGTAATAAATACTATCTATAATTAGAAATACTATAGAAACCTATAAGCTATAATACTAACTACAATAGGAAGTGCTACAAGGAACCTAGCTATGAATAAGAAAGCAGCAAAGACAGAAGTATAGCTTCTAATAAGAGTATAGTACATAAGAGGGTAGGTATAGCTGCCAAAATAGGTATTACAAAGACTGAGAAACCTTTCCCACTTAATTCCCTGAGATTCTACAGTTTCTCTTACCTTACAAATAAAAAATAGGGTATCTGCACAAGCAAATAAAGAGCCTCCTTTTACTTACAAAGAAAATCTTAATGTATCCCTTCTAGACCTAGTATAGACCTAGCACCCTATCTGCTGTATACTACTCCGTATTATCAAGATAATACTTATAGCCTAACTCCAAGAATGCTTCTTTAGAGCTATATTGTGGGTAGCTGTCCTTAGTCTTTTCCCTGTCTTTGTAGCAACGATGCTATTCCCTATCTAGTTAAGCAAACCTATTAGAAAAAAATACCCTAATAGGACACTTTACACTTATTTTACCTTTGTTCAAGGAAGAACTCCGGACCCTATTACTTTTCATTGTTTTTAGGTCCGGAATAATAAATTACCTCTAAGTTCCTTGTGACTTCCTAACTCTTTAATTGAAGTCCTACACAATAGGGGAATAATCCGAGTACTATAATGTAGAACCTTATAAGATAATAGGCATTGTCTTTGTATTAGATTCTGGTAAGTAGTTAAGGGAAGATTTATCTTGATCTTTGTTCTTATCAAAGAGGATAGAAACTTATACAATATTGTAATGGTATTATACCCGACAGCTTACCCCGTTTCTTACTCATAACATGTTACTTATCCATAAGACCTACACCCTGTCCTATTTGGAGGAAATATAACCTTCTTTGTAGCTATCTTTGTATTACCCTACTTTGTTTGTTACTCCTGAGAGCTCTCTTTTGTCTTATAAATACCCCTGCAAAACTGTAGGAAATTGAAAAGCTTTCTATTCTTTTGATTAGCTATCGGGTTTCTTCTCCCTGCTTGTTGAATTCCTGGTTAGTTATTAGATACGGCTATAAGTTTAGGTTTCAGGGTGTGTGGATTATGGGTCACCCACTTTGTTCTGAGATTCATGTCTCAGCAATCGACTCCGTTAGCCGAATCCATAAAGCTTGCTAGGCCTATCCTGAAAAAGATCATCTAATAAGATATAATATGCTAGATTATAACAACTGAATACACTAACTAACTCTATTAGCTCCGGGACAATCCTAAGGAGCTCCCTAAGGTAAGTAGTATCTCATTCCTATTAAGTAAGCACTATCTCCTACAAAGTTTTGGGTATATAGCATTCTAGAGCTACAAGGTCTACAGAAGAATGAAGTCAATAAGAATAAGAATATAGTCATGAATAAGAAAGAAGTTTAAGCTCATAACACTAGTAAAATGGGTCTGAAGATCGGTATAGGTAGTAGGCTTAAGAAACAAGGCAAGCTTTAGCTTGGGTGTTACAGTATTCAAGAAAGTCCTAGGTTTCCGGTGAAGTAGAATGGAAAGCCTGTTTTTCTGTTGCAGGTTAAATTAAAGCAGCTAAGCTGCTCTGCTACCTATAAAGTAAGAAAGTATGGGTTGGGAATGGAGGAATACTGGTAGACAACATATACACCTTTGTCTCAGAGCTAGAATACTCTTCATGATAGAAAGATCTTTAACCTGAATACAGGAATACACTGTTAGTAAAGATTCTTAATCTCACATCTTGTTCATACTCCTAACTAAGCTTGCCTTGTTGTAAGTTAGACGGATTCCACTCACCAGTGTCTTTGGTAGCTACTCTATAGAATAAGGTACATAGTAGATCTGCGCAACTTTCATAACTGTTTGTGGAATAGATAACAAATCAAAAGATATTCGGAATAATCATAAAGGGCTGTTTAGCTTTGTATTGGTTACTGATTTAAGGAAAGCTTTCCCAAGATCCTGAGAGGCAGCTTTGTACCAATAGGAGTTCCTTATGTAACTCTCTTAGCTATACCGCTACTTAATCTTAGATTGTTTCACTGAAAAGTGTTATAAACTTAAGCTAGGTGTACACTAGAATTTAGGGATGGAAAAATGAATAGGGCACTCATAAGCTAGTGAGAGAGATAGTGTGATAGTGAGAGAGATAGTGTGATAGTGAGAAAGATCCTTATAGTGAGACCTTCAATAAACTCAACCTTTACCACCCACCTATAGAGTTGATAACACTGACACCGACTGACCCATATATAGTTTGAGGTAATAGATCTTCAAAGAGTTACCATCTTTAGAATACAGAATCCTAGCAGAACTGACAAGTGAGTGTTCCATGATCCATACCGACTGAGCACTATCCCAACAGTACACATTCTACTTGACTTAAAGGATTTCTTACTACCCAGCTATTAAGAAGAGAATCAGTTTCTGTTATTATACTCCTCAACAGTCCACTTTAAGAAGACAAGAACTCAAACAAGGAATACATTCATTTCACTATCTTAAACTCAACTGTCAAGAGTATATATATCACCTTGCGTTCTCCAACAGTTTACTGACTACAGGTTAGTTAGGAATTCGAGGTTAAGGTTGCTTTGTAGACTACTAGCTGACAGGGATAACTATTGACAAGGACCAGCTTCAAGGTTAAGATATTTAAGTTGACAGACTTTGGACTAGCATTAGAAGGCTCATAGGCTAGGTAGGCAGCTTGCACTTGTTGGAGGGTTTCTGTTAAGTTGAGTGTAAGTGCAAGATCTACTTTTCAATGAGGTTTAGGTAGACTTTAGATGAGTTATAAGAAAGACTTTTTGTACTTTGTAGATTTCCTAGCAGACATTCGCTTTCATTGACTTGCTAAGTTGAATTCGACTGTAACAGCAGACTTCCAAGCTACAGACAGCTTTCATTGGTATTGTGAGGGATTCATCGACCGCTTAGTTTGTTTAGGAGTACTTACTAGATTCACTTTCTTTGGGAGTTAAAAGTTACTAAGTTTTGGTTGATTTCTAAGTGTTAGTTGAAGGTATCACCCGGTCTTCCAAGAGCAAGTGGGGTTTGGTTAGAGTTATGAAAGTTCTAAAGCAGCTGATGGTATTGCCTGGGTTTAGGTATTTAAGTTGGGTTCTAAGGTTTCAAGGTTGGCATAGTTAGAGATGGGTTCCTTAGCTTAGTTGGCAGGGTAAAGGGTTTTAAGTACAAGGGTTTCCACAATTGACCGAGAAGCTGGTGATGGTATCGCACCGGGTTTATTAGTTAAAGTTATAAAGGATAGAGCTAGCTTAGGACTTTCATTTGGCATTGACTTTGGTTAGTGGACTTAGAGTTCCTTTGCTTGCTATAGAGTTACAGGTATTTCAAGGGTCTTATAAGGTTCCTAGATAGCTAACTGGTATTGACTAGCTATTGGACTGGTTAGGGAATTCAGAGTTCCATTGTTGGGGTGCTAAGGAGAGATAGTGTTTGGTTCCTAGAGTTTAAGCTGAGGGCTTGCTAGAGATCGACTCAGGGAACCCTTTTTTGTATTACTTTTACAGTATGCTAGACTACTTTTTTCATTTTATTTTTCAAGTCTACATAAGTAAAATCGAGTTTATAACTTTCACAGTTATATTAAATAAACTTTTTTCTTAAAAGAGGCTCGAAAAACGGGGCTTCTAAGAAGAGAACTGACTAAAATTGATTGTTCAAATTTCTACTACGTAAAAAGTATAAAGAGCATTTTAGCTAAGGAAATCTTGCCAGTTTCGTAAACTACTCAATATCAGATGATATACTTGAGTTCTATTTGCGGCCCATTCTAATTATAATTATCAAAGGAGATTGCTCACTACACACCCGGCTATGCTAAGATCAGTAAAATATCCTAAAAAGCCAAAAGAAAAACTAGTGAATTAACCCGCAAAGGATTTCATTACTTACTAGTAATTTAAACAAGATTCCTAAAACGAGAAGACTATATATAATATCTATAGCTCTATAACGAGTCGTATATCAGATTTAAAAAGAGTCTTTAGGAAAAGGTGTTATACTACTTCTACTATACTAATAGGGGTGCTGCACAACAACTTCAAGAAACTATTTCTTTTAGCCTTTGGTATATTAAGAAAAGTCAATTTATTTTTGGATTGTCTTGGAGTCCTCTGAGAAAAGTCTTATACAAATACAAAAGATTCTAAAACAGAAACTTTCTTTGAGTCCGAAAAACTTCGAAACTTTTTTCTTCTTAAATATTTTTCTAACTTTATTTCGACTGTCTGAACTGAGAATTCTAACGCGGGTCGTTGTAAAGGTTATTCCAGCTAAAATACGATACGCGCAAAAGCCCCTGGGTTGAGTTTATAGTATAGGAGCCGCCCTTTCCTAGGACGAGTATTTTAGGCTAACCCACGTATTTACCAGTAGAGCCACTCTGACAAAAAAAAGATGAAACCTTAGTTATCTGTACAAGGCTGTAAAAATATACTGAGGATAATAACTTAAATTAAATAGATTTTCCTTATGTTCAAAGCAACCCTTGGTAAAGGATTACAAAACCGGGTATAGGCCTTTCATTTTAGGCGAACCCCTATGATGTTATAAAAAGAGAAGCCCCTAACCTTTCAAGAGTGGCTCTTCATTTTGTAAGAAGGAAATCATTTTATTGTAGTTGTGTCTCTATCTAATAAGGATCCTTACTAGTTTCTTGTTCCCAATACTGACAGCTATATTTGTTCCAATGTAGTTATACTGAATAGCAAAAATTTGACTTAGACCTCAAATAATAATTAACCTCTTTTAGTTTCCTTGAAAGCAGACAAGGGACTCTCACTATATTTATCTATCCTGGTAAAAAGGGGCATTAGGAGAACTACGGCTTCCTTGTTTAAAAGTTTAGAACAGTTACTCTTGTATTATTATTATTATAAAATTGAAATATTCCAGAATCCATCTTTTTCTCATAGCTCTACATAAAATGTCTGCCTACAGGTTTCGTTTACGTTCAAAATTGAGAAAAGAGCTCCTTCTTACAAGCGAGGGCGAGGTTAAACTCTGTGTCTCTTCTTTTAAGGAAAAATACCCAAAGCTCCTCCGGATTCTTTTGTACATTAACAAACCTATCTTTCAGGGCTATTAAAGCGTAATGAAAGCGACAGCTTTTGAGGGAATGAATTCTATAAAAGAACTTTAAAAATTCAGGGTTCTTTTCTGGTGCAGCAAGCTAATTTTCAAAGCCGGATTCCCTTATCTTTCTTTTTATTTTTAGGCTATTACAATAACTTGGTTTAAAAACACTGTGACAATGCATTTTCATAGAATAGTCTCCAATTTGCTTACTTAAGGGGCACTCCTGTTTGAGTTTTATATATAAGGCAGGCTTATACAAGAGTAATTTTAAAAGTTGTTTAGTTTTTTATAGACCGGGTTGACACCCTTAATTTCTAAAATACCTTTCTTTGAACAATTCTGTTCACGAATCGAAAAGTCCTGGATTATTTAGCTCGAGCTTCATTTACTATACAAAAATTTTTACTTACTCTGCTTTCGTAGGAAACTCCACTTGAGCTACGGCCTTGTTAAGTTTGAAATCCAATCATTAGTAGAGGACTCCCTACTATAAAAAGTTATAGATGCTTCCGCAACTTAGAATCAATACCTCCTTTCTAGTAAGTTTTTAGTTAAACTGAACTTCTAAGATATAGAGCTACTAAAGTGTACAAAAGTCAGATGATCAGAAGTTGGATTCAACAGTCTATTTCTAAACTAAACTACACCAATTTTATACATATAAGAGATATAAAGTGATTTCTATTTTAGTACTAGCATAATTCTTTGGGCTTCTCTCTATTGCTGCTCTTTCATACGGTTTTTGCGCTTGGAGTTAATAATAGTAAATGCTTAGAAGGGTAAAGCTCTGTAGAATCTCTTTTTACGTTGAATCAAACAAGCCCTACCAAGTTATGGAATGTCATTGGTTCATTTATAGGGGTCCCTCTTTATGAAAAGCAAAGTGAGGTAGCCCATTCTCACTCTTTCGAACTGAAACATTCCCCAAATGGAGGACATTGAAGAAATGAGAAAACTGAGATATTAGCTATGAATATAATGGGAACACGACTTGAACCCGCGATCCCGTATAATATGTAACATGGGTTTATCGAACGTTGACTAATAAAGAAAAGTCTTAAAGCAGCTGACTTAGACCCCCTAATGATAAGAATCCTTTCCTTAAGTTATACGGCAAAAAGCGTACCTCGCTCGTACTTTTTAGGAATTTGTGGTTTTTGCTGGGGTATCCTTCATATTCCGAAATATGTTTTTCAAAACCGACTTTCTTATTAATGGAGTCCATTACAACAGACCAGCATCCTTTAATACAAATATTTTTCTAATTTTACACTTCGTAATTAGAGAGGGCTCAGGGGATAAAAAAAACACTACAGATGAATTACTTGATATAAGATAGCAATAATGGATAAATAAGTTCCTAAAAAAACAGTAAATAACATAGCTATCCTGGCTCCATATAAAGGTATTTTTCTTTCGGACGGACATACTAGCTTGGTTATCCTGCCTAGTTAATTAAGGAAACACTAATAGAAAAAGATGCCTGAACAAGGAGTTCTAATATTCATAAGCGAAGCACAATTCCAGCCTAATAGAAGCTTTGCCCCTTACCATATTATATAAACCAATACTCTCAAGATTAGAATGGAATCTCCATTTCATTGATAAATAATCCTAATGTTGGTAGGAAAGGCCTCAGATATAATAATAATAGAATTCTTTTTAATTAAATTCATAAAAGTAATAGCTTAAAGACATTAACTGATGCGTTTTCTATAGTGAAACGTAAATATCTTACGACAAGATAATATAAATATACATGGAAAAAAAACCTTTAAAGAAAACATTTCAATTTGTTTCCGTATTCTTCATCATATTGCTAAAAAAATAGACACACCGATTATAATGGATTTATATTTCTCATTTTTATACTTAGAACTTTAACCTCCCCAAAAAGAAGAGCATACATAACCATTATTATTTACCACTATACTCGTTTACACTTCTTGCTTACAGTATCCTTCAGAATCTCCTACTATCATTTGCTTAAAACTACTACTGAAATTAAGGCTACTAAATGAGCCTGTGGAGGGGTATGGAAAAAGTATACCTGGGAGATAGCTAAAGATACAAAACAGTTAATAGCTGCAATACCCAAGTTATACTAATAGTAGTAAGAAAGTGGTAATAAATTATTACGAGTCTCTTTTAAGGGCAATAGTCTAGGTCAACTACTCAAAACCCCACAGGCGGAAGGTATATTACTCAAAGTAAACTGTATGACCAAGGAGAGCCTTACAAGAAATTATAAATTTTTTGGTAATTGCAGGTTAAACACATTAATTAAGCGTTTTTGCTGAAAATGCGTAAATTTCATATAGGTCTTATTTTTTAGGCAGTATATATACGTTATTTTATTGCTATTAATAAAAGGGGCTCTCTTCCCTTATGTTACGACTTTATCCATTACCAGAAACTATACAAACTTAAAGTAACAGGGAATACCCTTAAAATGCTAGTTAGGGTTCAAACTAAAAAAAAAAAAAACTTTATTACTACAATTGGGGTCTGTTTAAAACTCGAGTTGTACATTTTATTGACCTACTTTTTGTTAACTATAAAGAAAAGAACTACTACATTTATTACCTGAAATTGGCAACCTAGAAACATAAGAAACATAAAAGGGCTTCGCTTATTGGGCAAAAACTCCAGCTTTTCGCGGTAAGACCGGGTATTCCGTGTTCGGACATGCGCAGGTTCGAAACGGATTGCTCCAGTATAAATCAGTTGAGAGTAGTCAAAAAAATAAAGGGAGTCTTACTCATCCATGTAATTTGTTTCGTACGGATATTTAGGCAAATAGAGTTCGTAGTAATACAGCTTAGTCGATGAATTAGGGCTCTTTTTTGATTTAAATTAGTTATCGTGAATATTATTCTTTAACCAATAAAGCGCTCCATCTTATCTTACCTACCTTTATATATCTCTTTTTAGTCTTAAACTTTAAATTTCAAATAAAAGTATCCTACTCGGAAATTTGAATAGGTATTTTTTGCCTGTAAATCAAAGGATACAGATTAGAGTAAAAAGGGAGTTCTCTACTATAGCTTTTCTAATACTCCAATAAAAATAAAAAGGATCTTGACAAAAAAGAAGAGGTATTTATAGACATGACTCTATGCCTCAACTGAGTAAAGCGAATGCCACGAATAAAATTAAAGTTATCGAAGTAAGTTCTCAAGAACAAATGTTGGAATGAAAGACTCAATTTTAGACACGGATTTGGAGTACTACTAAAAAACATATAAAATTCTAATTTTTTAGTAGATTTGGGCTAATAAACGAATAAGTAAATACAGTTAGTATGGTAAATCCCAACCCTTTGAGTTTCTTTTTCCTTAATTCTTTGTCTTGAATTAGATACGAAACTTAGCTAAACAGATAATTAGAGATATATAATGAGTGGCTTCTAGGGTAACATAGTATAGTAAGTGTTAACTAATATGGAAGGGGACATTGGAAAGCTTAAGAGTGCTTTTTAGGAGTAAGTTCCGTTTTAGGAAATGGAGGGTTAAAGGGGATCCATTTATAGACACAAAGTAATTTTATTTATTGGGGATGGGGAATTCTTATAAATAATATAATATAATAAGTAAAAGAAAGACTTTTTAATCTACCTTTCAAAACTTATTAAGAAAGTTTTTAAACCGCTGATTGACTAATGTGTTTTCAGGGCCTACTCGGGATAACCGGAATTTTGGAATTACAACTATAAAGAGAAGGGCTTGGATGTAGCATCTAAAAGGGGTGTAAACCGACCCTCTCGAACAGTGCTTTTATCCTTTTTATTACTTAATCTTTGAATACCCGCGAATTGCAACTAACTGGAATCCTAAAAGCCTTCCTAAATAGTACTTTAATTCAGTATTTTAAGCCCCTTTTCTAGGATAACACCGGGATCCTTTTTTCTGTAGTTACTAAGATTCTTAAATCGAGTTTACTAAATACTTAAACCCCTGACTAGCAAAGCAAAGAGATACCCTTTTTTTTTATTAACAATAAATATGAATTCCGAATTATAAGACTGGCGGGTTAAAGCACGCTGTCCGATTTTTGGAAAAAGAGAGAGACAGTAGAAGGTTTGATTTAGGTCTTGCATATATTTAACTAGGCTTGGAAAGAAACATCCTTAACTTTATAGTATATGCTTATGAGTCTGTATCTTTTTAGTCTTATTTCTTCTGACCTTAAAAATGGAATCTTTACTATACAAAAGGTATGTCTTAAGAATCTCATTCTGTTCTTTGTAAGGGTTAGTAGTATACTTAACCACAGTTTTGGACTTTATTTAATAGCTATTTATCCTACATTTTCTCATTTTTGCATTCATTTGTTGCGATCCAAGGGAGCTCTAGCCAGATAAAAAATAAAGAAGTGTTTAAGCTTAATGAATTTAGTTAATATAAAAAGGATCCTACCAAGTACTTTCGATAAGCAATAGCTTCCTTTTATTCATATTACTTAGTGTACCAGAATTTAAACCGGTAACATCTGTCAAAGTCTTACGCACTTTACCATGCAAAATAGAGTCCTCAATAAGACTTTTGAGTATGCATAAAAGGATCCCTCGCACTAGCAAGTAGTCTACACCAAGCGTAATTTTTACTTTATTTTGTATTTTAGTGTAAAGGGCTTAGAAAAAAGAGTGTAGTAATATACAAAGTCTTGTCGTGCATAAGGACTTGGTTATATATCCAGAATCTGATTTGTCAGAGATACTCCCATTACTTTGTTCTAGAGTAGAGAAGTCATAACAAATTCCTTTAATATGCAACCTATGGAACTCTTTTTGTATAGACCAAGAGAACTCCTTCTGCTAAATCTAGTAATCATGAGGAGGATTCTTTCTTGACTAGAATTTTTATTACCACTTTTAAGTTTGCAGGTCATAAATTCCAATCTCAAAAATTGGTTAAACAGGTTAGAGTTTTCGAATGCTGAGTGACCTGGTATTTTAAACACTCAACAAATGCCTTTTTTATTAGTACTCAAAGCCTAACTATTTAGAAAACCAAGATACATACGATGTGAAATAAGGGCTAATTTCAGCAAGCATAATGAACTCGTGTGTAATTGAAGCAAAATACGGCCTCTTCTATATAGAATTCCTATACTACTTATTAAAAAAAATTGTCGGGTTATAGAGAAAGGTAATTTCTTATAATTGTGTACCGCTTGAACCAATGACCACTTTGTTAACAAACCAACGCTCTAACATTGAGTAAAGCCCGGGTAATTTTCCTTTTTACATAACATAATATAGCTTCTCAAACAAAATCCTCCATTATACGCTTATAAGAAGGAACTTGTCTATTATATAATGGAGCTTAACTAAAGAAAAGAAATCGGGATACTAACCAAGTTATTCGCAAACCTTTATTAACTAATTAATATACTTTTTTGGATTCAAAGGAAGTTGTAATTACTATGTCATATCCCGTAGTGGTAACTCAACTGGAGACTCCTCCCAAAAAGACTTTTCTACGTACCAACCCGTGTTCATGATCATGAGAGGAGGGTTGGCTAAGGCCAGCAATTCCGAATTGTTCCCGTTGAAAGAAGCCCTAGGTTAAAAAAAAAAAGCATAAATCTTGCACCAGATAATAAAAATCATAGCTCACTGGCTTTTAATCTTGTATCCTGAAATACTGAACGAAATAAAACTAAAACTTTCTTATTTAGAAATAGCTAGCATAAAAAATCATATACTCGAAAAGTTACTATAATAAGGGATTATGCCCATAATTATGATTCATCTACATCCATTTTTTTTACATAAAATATTCAAACCATTTAACCCAATTTTAAAAAAGATTCTCCTAAAATCCATGTATCTAACATAAACTTATATTCTAAACTCTATAATAAACTCTTTTTAATGTAATTTTTCTTACGACACCCCGGTAACGTGTTTGAGAGTATGATACTTTTTGTGCTATATCTTTATGTCACGGATTGAGTATAGGTTTATGGATCCGGCGCCTCCACGACTTCCAATAATGTAAAATCTTTCAGTGCTTTGTACCTAATCGGGAACAATAAATAATATTAACAAAAGATAACCGGGATACGAATTAAGTCGAGGTAACCGCGCTTCGGTACCTCAATTATCCTGAAAACGTGTGGCTTTTGGTAATACCCGGTTGAACCCTTGCTTGTCTCACCGATTCTTATTTGTCTTATCACTTTAAATTAAATACTGAAAAATTACAATACTTACAAGTCATAAAACATAATTACTCACTTTACTACTAAACGCAATGGGGGAATTCGCTTCCTATCCTAGGAACTAATGCACTAAACAACCAATAATCCAGACACTCAAGAAAGACCGACCCTATCAGGGCCGCCGACCAATAAAAAGAAACAAAGATTTACAGACAAGGACCGCAAATCACATGAAAACAGGAACCTATTGCTTGCTAAGAAAAAGGGTAGAACCGAGCTTTTACGGTGTAAAAGTCAAACCATAATAATGTCGTTAGCCAAGTAAAGATAAAGTCCACGTATTTGCCTAGGATGTGTTATTTGGATCCTGATATAACTTTCTTTTGGGATACCAATTCAATTTGTACCTAAATATTTCTAGAGCCTAAAAGTATCCATAGCCTTTTACCGCCTCTTAAGGGGACAGTAGAATTAGTTAGTCTTTGTTGTGTGAATGTCAACCAGGTACTTTTTATTAGTGCCAAGGAAACCCCTGTTATTATACTTTTTTCCAGCCTGTGAGTCTATTTTAATATAGCTTCCCCTTTCCAAAGTTCGGGCAAGCCAAAAAAGGTAAATTATGAGATCAATCTGGAAATTTTTTGTTAATAAATAGGAATAGTTACACTAGTTTATATAAGGCATCCTTTTATATGTTCCAAGATATTTAAGTTGACAAGGGGTTCTTGATCTTGATAGAGTATAAACAAGAATGTAGGATAGGCATCTACTGGGCCATGAGGTTTCTTTGTATACTTACTTTTTGGCAATAGAAAAACGATAGAAATAGGACGGATTCTTTTCTTGTCAGTGTTTGTTCCTGCATTCGGGTTGAGGTTAAAGACATTAAGGAGTCAAAACTATAAAGGAGCTCCTTACAGGTTTCTGGTTTTCCAAAAAAAAGCATTAGGGAATAAATAGAAAGAACTCAAAGGGACAGTTTTTCTTAAGAAAAGTCCTAATCTCCTCTAGTCTAACCACAAGATTTCTCTTTGCTTGCTGTAATATAACGTAAAACTGGATTTATCTAGCACTATATATCCAAGAAATGACTTTAGTAATGTAAACCTGCCCCTATTTCTATCTTTTGCCTAATACCAAGTCTTTTTTATTGTCTCTCTAGAACTAAAACCTATTCCCTTGTATGTATAGTTGTGTAGTCTATTATTATCCGAATTCTAACCCCTGAAAGTCTATTATCTTATTATATCTCTATGAGTCCTTTCTGCAAAAACTATATTATATGTGGTATCTATGTGTAGGTTCGAATTCACTTAGTTTTATAAGTCGTCCTTATCTTATTCAGAATATCGTAACGAGAACCTTCCTAATGTAATGTTTATGTCCTAAGAAATTTACGGTCTTTTATATAAAGTAAAGCTTATAAGTATTTTATACAAGGGATCTAGCCAACTCTTTTGTATAGTTTCAGTTACAAGATCTCCAATTGCAGAAGTTTATTTCCTATCGGAATTCGTCCACTCGATAGAGAGATGCACTCATATCTTCAAGTAATTTTTTTGTCTAACTCTGGATCATTAATTTAGTACAAGATTATTAAGGACCTAGCTAGCAGCGAATCCTGTGGTCGATGCTTTGTCATACCTATCAGCGTCCACTTTTTGACGAATGGACGCTAAGTCTAAGTACAAAATGCAGATTTTAGTATAATATAGTAACTCAGATAATTCAGTTGCGCATAACAAGAGTACTTTCAGTATTTGTTTGTACCAGTGATTCGAATTACTATTACCACTATTTGATCTCAAGTACACCCCGTCTTTTCAAGAAATTAAGCTTCTCTAAAAAAAAATGGATAAGCCGGGCAGTTAATCATGAAGCTTCACTTAGCAATTGGGATTTTTCCTTAATTGACGCTGGTTTACACCTTTAACTTCTTAGGTTCTATAATAATTATTATTGAGTCCAGGCGAAGGCCGTCTCTACTCTTGGGTTTCGGCCTTGGTTAGTTACAAGCATTAGTATAGACTCCGCTTTTAGACTTTTGAGAGTATATATATAGTAGACTCTTCGTAGTATTGTGAGTTTTGTTGTACGTATTAATTAGGAGATCTTGTAATCTCTGCAGGAACCCTTTTACAAGTAGATATGTAAAGAGATTGGCTTTTAAAAACATAAAGTAATACTAGCTTTAATTCAGCTCTCTTCTTGAGATCTTAAGAATAGCGTACAGCATTCAAGTTTTTAATAAGTCAAATTTATCTAAGCAAGAGGCAAGACATTACTAAAATACGAGTCCACGAAGGGTTTTCAAAAAAGCGCAGTAAAACTTTAAATATAATATATAGTAGCACAAAAGCTAAGTAAATTACTTAGTTTCTAAAATTCCTTCTTAAGTAAGGTAACTAAGCACTTTGAAACTTTATATGTTATCCAGTTTATTCGAGTTTTGGAGTATAAATATATAGGTGGAGGTGTCTCTTTGTATGGGCTTCCTGCTAGCATTTGTTTTAAGTTTATACAAATGAAAAGTTATTTTAACCTTACAAACTTCAAGCTTTAGTTAGATTTTAGATGTACATGTTCTCGAGCACTCCCGGGCGACATTGTAAAAAATTCTATTACGTAATAATTTAGTTGTCTGCTAAACTCGATTGTCTTCCATTGTAAACCGGAGGAGTTCCAAGGAGACGCACAGACCGCTGCCTTTTTAGTAAAGCTTTTACTCGATCCTTGTTTGTTCACTTACTACAATCCTTAAGCTTGTAAAGTTAGATCTAATCCTCATTATGGCTAGGCAATCCATTCACGCTACTCAACTAAGTCGCCCCATTACTACCATTAGGTTCTCTTTTTACTAAACTCTGCCAAATAAAGTTTTAATATGACTAATTGAGCACACCCCTTATGATGGATACATACTGGGCAATACCCCTTACGGATGGCATCAATATCAAGGAAAAGTAATATTAACAACTATAAGTTTTTATATGGATAGGGATAAAAGTCTTAGTGTACTTTTAGTAGTAAATGGACTTCTCTTTTCAAATAATTAGAATAAGAGTATTAAGATTAACCCTTATTATTAAGTAGCCTGCAACTAAGAATCTCCAGATTATATATATCTAATTTAGGATTCCTTTATTCTGATTTAGCTGCGGTTATATAACTACTAGTCAAAAAGGTTTTAGTTTGACCGCATCTTTATTACGTAATTTTTTCTATTTACAACTCGTAAAGTCTAGTGTTAACAAACGAGAAAAGATCCCTATTCCTCGAGGTTTTATTTAAAAAGAAACGATTCGACAGAGTACGCCAACTCTATGGGGCAGCCTCTTTTTGGCGGGACAGGTTTTGAACCTAGTTAGAAACAGAATTCTTTTCTTTAATTTATGGGCACATTCTTGCCAGTCAGCTGAGAGTAAAAGCAAAGCCGACTGATGGGTTCCCTAATATCCTATCTATATCGGATCTCTTGATTAATTCTGACTTAAAACTAATATAGTTAAAAGTGGATTCTGAAAGGGGACTTAATTGAAGCCTCAAACTTTGTTTTGAATAAACGCTTTACCGAGTATTCGTTACTCCGAAAAAGTATAGCCTAATTAAATTTAAGGGTTACTTTGTTTTTAATTAGCTCTTTAATTTTAGGACTTAAAATATTAGTTGGAATTCTAGAGTAGCATCCGAAGGAATCTAGCTTGCCCGAAAACCCAAAGGGTGCTTTCCGTAATTGGAGCTAATAGAAATATAAATTAAGACCCGTCTTTGACTCCTTGAGCCTAAGGTAAGCTTTTCCTTGAAAACGGTATAAGTATTATCTCAGGAGATAGTCCATATTTAACAAAGAATCTCTTTCCTATTCTATTGCTTCAGAGTCCTAATACAAGTTTACCACTGCCGAGCTGCTTTACATCTTACTCATTTTGAAGAAGTTCCACTAACATGCTACTTAGATCCTGATTTGATCTTTTATGTACTATAGGGCAGACATAAATAAGGGCTTTTATTGTCTTCCTTCCCAAGGATATTAGGCACCCTTTTCTGTAGTTAACCCAATTGGACGTAGCTTCCTAATTGCGCAATACAAAAAGCTTTTATAAACTATGCCTGATGTCGCTGATCAAAACAAAAACGTAAATAAAGTCAGGATCCCCCGGCACTCGTTAAAGAATAAATTCGGATAGACCAAGCAAGGCAATTGTGAAAACAAAAGAAAAAAAAAAAATATCATAATAGAGACTTTTAAAGATTTAGGTAAATTAAGCATAATAAGCCCCTTAAGGAACTATGTACCACTGAAAGGAAGTTTTTTTAAGTTAAGTATGTGTTACCCTATATTCTCTAGTCTACAGAAATTTCTATTTATCAAAAGGGATCCCAATTAGGAGGGAGAATCCTTCATAAAGTAAGGAATAAGGAAGAGTCCCATTCTTCTTAGTTTCAGTGTAAGTACTTTCAAATTTTAGGAAAGGTTATCTTTCACTCCCCAGACTCTAAAGCGGATTCTACTAAGCTAAAAAGGGCCCGTATTATTAGTCCTTTTTAAAAGAAACTCATTTCTAAGAATAAGGACTCTAGTACTTTAAAACAAGAACTCAAACTCTAGTCAATTGAATAAGGGATGCTTGTCTTGGAGTGCTCCGAAGGAAGATGAAGAGGAATAGTTAACTGAAGCCTTACAGCTCTCCTATCTGCTTTCTATTCACTGATTGCCTAGTTTCTGGCTTTGGTGTTTCTGACTCTCACTCATAACTTGTATCCTATTCCGACTTCTTTCCTTACTCTTTCTTCAGATATATACCCTTCTCAAGTATCTTATCCGGAATCAGAGAAACCTACCTATAAACAGGGGAACATAGGAACAAGAATACTCAAGAATTAAGACTAGTACCAAAACCAACTCAAGAATTAGTACTTTTCGATTGCCTTATATTCCAACAAAGTACAACGAAATCCTTTTATGGGGCTGCTATAGGACCATAGCATTCGAACCTACGACCGTTTGGTAAAAAGGAGACTGCTCTACCAACACTTAAATTCTCAAACAAAAGAAGATGCGGAAAAGCAAGAAATAAAGGCAAATTCTCTCTCTGTATTTATTCGGGTACTCTATCCTTAGGTAATTATACCTTCTGCTTATAGGGGTGTTTTCTATTTGGAATAGGAAATAACCTCATTCGGATAAATACAAGATTGTCGGAATCGCGCACCAGAAGCTAATCAAATTACTTTGTTGAAAAGGTATAAGGTGCTGTTCCACTATTAATAAACGCTAATAAGCCTCTCCTAAGCCGGTTAAAATTCAAAATATTTTATAAAAGACACATGAATATCTGCTCTCGATGTATGGACTAGGAAACAAACAACTAGCGACCATGTATTTATCTAAAAAGCTCCGCTCTAAGCTCTCAAAGAGTCCTTTATTCGATACAGGCACAGTTTGGCATTTGAGAAATAGCTGGAACCCTTATGAGAGTTTCTCAACTTATTCGAGATACTTGGAAATGACTTCAGTTGTTTTTCTTAATCTTGATTTAATGAGACGTAATAAAGTTATAGGATATAAAAATGTAGTCTCTAGAAAGGTTTTACAAATAGAACAGCCATCAACTGAAGTTTTTACTTAATTTATATATAGAACTAATAAAACTCCTGATACCTATACTCATTATATTGGGTTAGTAGTCCACATAGGCAGGTTTGAACTTTTGACATCCTTGTAAACTAAGCGACGCTACATTTTAATTCCGGAATTCTCTAGTAAAATTGGTGATAAAGAGGCAAAATGTACAAACACCTTACGAAGTACCTAAACAGCAGATAAATGACATTCTAGATAGTAAGTTTGGTATTATTCTATTTCATAGCTAAACCTTTTTATGAGCTTTTACTGGAAAGTAATTAAAGGAGTTGCTCTTTATCTTTATGTTCCTAATTTCTTTCCCTCTGTGTTAGTTTTTTAAAGGGGATTCTAAAAAGTCTTAAACCGAACACAGCGTACCTCTCGTTGGGAAGAGCTCTAGAATTTCTTCGAAAAGCTAAGTATTTCTCCCGTTTTTGAGAGTAGGAGTTGGTACTTTCTTAACTTTACACTACTAGATCGGAGCCTTTTTAGGTATTCCATCCCCTTTACTTATAGGTGTGCCTTACTTTTTAAATCGCAATTAAAATGAGGTTAGAACAGCGTGTCTTCAACGCGAATGCCGTTGGTTCAAGCCAGGTCAAGTACTTTTTTAGTAAACCGTCATCTAATTTTTGGGGTTTCGGCTCTAATAAATCTATTTTGGATAGATCTCCCGTACAATAGCCCTGACCTATAAGATTCAGAGTAATACCAAAGCAGCCTATCCAGACTTGTAGGAGAGTTCAATAGTACTCATACACATAATCTACTGATACGGTAAAAACCTTTTGGGATATCCCCTTCTCATCAGCCTGAACTTCCATGAGGTACTTTGCCCCCCCCCCTTCACGGGTATGTAACTCAACGAGACTGAAGTTTCGTATAACAGCTAGGAATATTATAAATAGTAGGAATCCCATTATACTTCACATGAGTGTTAACTACTTAACAAGGAGCTCCTTATAGCACGGGTCGCTTTCGTAGAGGCTGGGATTAACCACAAACAAATTAGCTTTTTGAATCGCGGATTAAATAAAATCTTTGTTACTACTCTCGTAGCTTTCTTTTCCTTACTGAGACTCTATAGCTCATAAGAAGGGCTTTTATTTCTTTTGTAATTATGAAACTAAATAGCAGGTTTTTCTTTATCAGTACAGTTAATTGCGAAGTCGCCTGACTAAGTAGATCTAGTATTTTCTATCTCCTTTGCACCGGTAGATAGAGGATTCATCAATGAATCAGATAAACAGGAAGACCGCTTGTCAAATAGGTTACAGAAGTATGTAAGATTTTCTAATTTTAGTAGGCCCGATCAAAAAAGAAGAGCTCTCAAATATTAAGTTCCTGATCATTAAAAAAGAGGAAACTGCCTAGGCACCCAATCCTTGATTGTGTCGAGTAAGACTTGGTTATAACAACCAGATAAAGAGTTTTAAGGAAAAGAGTTTTATAGCACCAATTCAACAACTATATGTAAGAAAGACCTAAAACAGAAGAATCAATAAAGAAGATATCTTCTTTATACCTGTATATAATCCTTAAAAAGCTTCACCTCTATTAAAAGCACTTAGCAGCAAGAAGCTTTATTTTTAATCCCAGGAAAAGCATCAAGTAAATCCAATCAGAGGTCTTTGAATGTTTATGTAATTCTGTACAAGGGATTTCAGATGTGTTACAAAGGTCTGCCATTATGTAGTTTAAAACTGGGACAGTTCTGCATTTAATATCCCTTGATTTCCCTAGCCATAAAAAGGGTTGTTTTTATCTCGGATCAACCTAAAGGATTCTCTAAATAAAGATCTATTTTTCTTCATTTTAGTATTTAAACCTGGAATTTGTGTATATATATTTCTGTAAGGAGGGTTTCTAGTACCGTTAGTTTGGAGAGTCCTCTGATAGGGAGTTCTGTGAAAGCTTTAAGTGTTTCGAAAGGGGGAAGAGTATACAATACAGTATTAACCTTTTAATGTATTGAGTACAACACGAAGGATTCCTTTCTCATATATGATCCGATCCTTACCTTAGGGGTCTCCTGAGAATTGAAATTAGACGCATCCTGTTTATGTCATTGTTGTTGGTTAATACTTTTGCTTTGCATATCTCTAAAGGCCCCCTCTTTTAAAACCCTAAGAAGAATCAAAAATCCTGGATGTAATATTTTTCTTGTTTATACCCTGTTAGCAGTCACTAGCTTATTGGCAGTTAAGTCTTGCAAAACCAAACTTGAATTTCTTTGTTACTTGGAATGCCTTTAAAGAAATACCAACATTAGTGAATATAGTATCTAGGGTCCGCTTAGGTCTCAATTCGTCCACACGGAAGATTTACCCTTACTTTAAGGTACATAGTACATAAGGAACCCGCTTTTGTAAGTGTGCGTTTATGCCCCTGCTTCTAGTGCTACAAATCCTTTCTTTATGTGTTTTTTTATAGTTTAGCATAAGATAGGACAGTTATTCAGAAATTTTATAGAGAAAGCAATGTAGTTTAGCTCCCTTCCTGAGGAATTCTAAATTTGACTCTCTTTAGTCAGCTATCGCAATTGCCTGAGTGTTGAACATAGAGTTCAGAGTAGCATCTCTTTACTCAAACTTATATGATAGAACTCTTACTCACAAGAGATAAGATACCTTCTCAGTAAACACGTCTCTGAAGTTAGGTATAAGCTTCTAATGAAGAATATATCCTATCAAAAATACAAGAAATTTGAATCCCTTCAGTTTGTGCGCTCTGAACTCGGAGTTACAAGTAATAAAATAGGATAAGTTATAGTGGACATAAGTCAAAATGCATCTCTAAGAATAGGCGTTTACTAATCACCTGGTATGGCTTCTTTTTTTGTTCGAATCAAAAACAAGTTGAACTCTTTATTTAAGAAGCTTTTCTCTAAGATCTCTTTGCTAACCCTATCGTTTTTTTTTCTATTAGTATGCTTTAAGGAGAGCTCCTGTTATAAGTACATCTGTAATCAACAGACTTTAAATCCAACACTCGTGTTTTTTATAAACCTTTTCGTGGGACTGTCTTATTATAGTTTCAATGTTGACGTTTATCCGAACTTCTAGCTTTTTCTGAAAGAAGGGTGACTTTAGTGTATTTCTTATCTTCAAAACGCGTTTTACCTGTCTCTGACTTAACAATATACCAAAAAGCTATCTATAAAAAAAGGGGGGCGCTCTCAAGTAAATGAGTTTTTGAATTTAGTATATCTGGCAAATATACCTTATATACTAAAATTTATATTTAAAGCCAGTTGCATAAACACAAATGGTACTAGCTATTTGTAAAGGCTGGGTATTGACATAAATTTTAGTTCACACTGTACTATTGGCTTTATTACTACTATAACTTAGAATACTGGATTTGAACCAACAAAAGATGTATCAATAGAGATGTAATATGGTAAAACACCGATGGACCGTAATTAAGCTACTTTTTTGCTAGTAAGGAAATGGGATCATATAAAAGACTACTATACTTTATGCCGTAGCTACACATTCTAATTGTTTTTGAAAAGGACTTTTGGTAGGATATATTTAAAGTCTCAACACTTCCCTGCATGCACGCGATATACCTGCCTGGGATCTAATGAGATTGAAGGACTTGAACTTGCGGCCGTTAGATTCAGAGTCCGGTGCTCTACCACAAAGATATACACCCCCAAAATGAATAAGAAATTTCCTCATAAGCTTTCCGTATTGTAATGATGAAAGCTAATCCAAAATCAACTAATTTTGTATATACGTGATTCCCTCCTTCTTTTTTAGTAACTTTTATCAGGGATATTTATAAGGTACTTAAAAACTAAACCTTGAGTTTTGCGATTCTGGATTCCAAGTAAATACTTAAAAAAAGATTAATGATAAAGCTAACGACTGCTAATCCAAGAGGGTTTTTTCAACTTAGTTGCATTTTCCATATTCGTTACAATTTAACGTATTTATTTTATCCGCTGTGTTGATAGAACCAAGCTCTAATAAGTAATAAAAATATATTTAAACCCACTAACTGAGGTTCAACCGCGCTGTCTGGACGAATGGATCTACAAAATCCGATGTTGCTAGTTCAAATTATACGATATTGTTTCTCTTTTTTTAGGGCCTACCCTTATACCTTCATATATTACAACATGTAAATCCTTGACTTTTAAAATCTTGTTAAAAAGTACTGATGAACGAGTTGCATGTTTTATAAAACTAAAACAACCGTTTCTTGAAATTAAGTGAAAAGACGAGCGAGTACAGAAGATTTTGACTGTTAATTTATAGTGTTTTAGTTAAGTTCATCAGGATTTACAAGCTTAAAAATAGAATTAATAATGTAGTAACTTATAGGTAATTAACCTATTTTTTTGAGTGCCCTTATTCTAACAATCTCTGTTTTATAGCTTTTATTTTAGGAATCATGGGCCTTTTCCCAAGAAGGAAATTCCATATTGTGGATTCTCCTCTATTTATATCAAAAATTTCATATAAAACTGATAGGGTTAGCAGCAATGCATAGTAACTTATTTGTTAACTTCTCTTTGTGTCTTTAGTAGCTTGATTTCTCGAGTTGATATTTCCTAAGGTAGGAAGTGGGAGACTACCCCTTTTTTAAAAATCCTTTTTTTCTATGCCGAGTCATAAAGCTCTAGAATGTCTTAAACCACGGACTCTAAACTGGGTACTCTTCTAAGGGAATGCAGAATTTTATTATGTATTTCAAATCTTTGGAAATATAAATACCAGAATACTAATATGATATGTATATTTTGATGACAGGGACATAGTTCTTGAAAGATTCTCTTTTATTCAGGAGCGATTCCAAGCGATTGCCCACAAGCCCCCTTCCAAATTGAACCCTGGACATCTCTGGCAAATAAGAAGCATCTTACGTACCTTCTTGTTTCAGCAGGCTATAATACAAAATATTCCTAGCTAGAAACATAAGCTAAATGATTTCTTTTTTTTTTTACTTTGGTAGGTATTAAGGCATCAAAATTGGTATAACTATTATATAGATTATATCATTTGTACAGGATTTCACAGGACTATAGCAAGTTTTTTTATAAGACTACTGCTGCATTCTTTGTTTTCTATAAAGAATCTTTCAGCTAAGCTTAATAGAAAAGAGGACTTGGATCTCTCTTCCGTTATCGACCAGGATATCCTAAGAAAGGATTCTATCTGATCTTCTTCCCCTTTTATGGACTAAAAAATAAATCTCTCATAAAACGTGAATGCACTAACCTAAAGAACATCCACGAAACCCTGTATTTGAAGGGGTGAGGTTTACTTTTATAACAAAGGAAAAGGGTTTTATTTTTTCTATTGTATCCACTCCCAATTGTTAATATCTTTGTGTGTGATTAGACAGGGGCTGCCTCATCAAAGTAACAAGAGCTTCTTTTTCAGAACGTTCACAAATATCTCTAGCGGAGTCCAGTTTTGTAAACAGCTAAACGGTGGGAGCTTAAGCCGCCAACCAATGTAATCTACAACGCAAGCATAGAAATCACTTCGAATAAAATCCTAACTCAAAAATGAAGGACAATCCAGCTAAGGAATAGGGCCCTTTGCTTACTCAATTTACTTAACTATATTTCTACCTCGCTCTACTCCAAGTGTTCCTAATAGAGAGCCCTCCTTTCAAATGGAATACCCTACCCTTGAGCTCTGTATGCATTCAAGGATTCGTAAGGAAATTTCGAGGTATACTCTGATAAGATAATAAGAGAGCTTTGTATCCCATTTAACGATGGAAAAAAGGGAGTATCCCCTGGTTTTATACACTAAATTTTATTCTATAGCACCTTAATAATTAGCTAAATTATATGCGAATTATACTTGCTTAGTTAGAACTATACTGCCTGCCTCTTGAGGGAGCAAATCCGATATTAAATTATTTTCAATGACTATTTACTCACTATAGTACTTAACTAACCGAAACTAGAAGCTAATCTCAATGTCATAACTAGTTGCAGCTTTTTTAGCCTGATGTTATTTTATATATAATTTTTAAATTTTTAACTTTTTTAACAGCGGTATCCTTAGGACAAAAATAAGAATAAGGAAAAGTAGCCAGTTTTATAATAGAGTATCCCATATTTATGATATCAAATTAAATCTATATCGTTTACTTTTTAGGTGCTGGATACCAATAATACTACTTGAGCCCTGTGAAATTGAGGTCTCGCTAGGATTTTCCTTCTATTCAGTGTATTCTTCTTAATTAACATCTATTACCACGCTTACAAAGAATCTCGGGGGCAAGGGTTAGACCCGCTTAAATTCTACAAGAAAAAACGGGGGAATTACCTTTTAAAAATAGGATGGAATTATAAAGAATTTATGTCTTCTGCTTATGTATGATATGCGATCTCTTAAGTTTTTTTAGTAAGCTTACATTTACCTAAACTGAGACTCAATGAGTAGACCCAGTGGATACTTAGCCATAACCGCTAGGGTAATATACGGGCTTCATTAAAAGAAAGTCTAACAAAAGTTAATATAGTAAGAGTCCTATTTTACAAAGACAATAGTATGACAAGTAGTTTTTTCTGTGCAAAAAGTAAGCCATGAAATTACGCCAAGAGATTCTATGAACCCGCGCTATTTGAGTTAATGCTTGTTGTCTCTTAATTTTTTAAGCCTACTTTTAGTCTTTTATTTTACCAAAGCCTATCCTATAGAATATAATTTATGTGAATGTAAGTAGTAAGTGCACCTGATCGGGGTAGGTTCACGCCCTGCCGATGCTAAATCAGTGGATTTCTTTTCTAGCTTTTGTTAAGTCCTGAGTTTTTATACTCCTACCTGGTAATAGTTACAAGAAGCCGTGTAGCATCAAACAAAACTTAATAACTAGCCCAGCTTTAACTCCCTGACAAAACAAAAGCAATTTATCAGGAGAAACAATAAAATACAAGGTCTATATCAATTTCAAAGAATTCAGGGTATCCAGTACAAGAAGAAAAAGCTAGACATTTGGCTTCTACATTAACCTATGTAGCCTACCCTGATATAGGTATTGTCTCATTATTAATGACTTAAAAACTCTGAACTTAAAAATTAAAATTGAATTTTAGTACTTTCTAAAAAGGGATGATTTTCGTCTAAAAGAGGTTTAATTTAGTAGTAGACCCTCTCCCCCAGAATGCGCGGCAACTGGTATATAATACTTCCTTTATAGTAATATCTAAGAGAATCCTGAACATTGTTGAGCTCTTCGGAGTTTAATATCCTCTTGCTGACTGTGAATAGCACCCGACGGTTTTTAATAAAGAGATTTTACGAACTTTTTGCGAGGAGTCTAGAAATAACAGGATTTGCCCTACCCTTAGCATTCTAATAAATACGTGTTCTACTTTTCTTCACTACGAGTTATAAATAAATGAAAATCCTTTATTTGGTAGAAGCTGATCTCAAGAACTGTTGTAGGTTCAAGCCATAGCTATACAAATAAGGGCTCCTACTCTAAAATGAAATTAGAAGTTTTCCCACTTTCTTGCGGCCTTGCCTATTACAATCCCAAAAATTCTAAGAGTACTCTATTTGGCAGCTTCCCATACCTGGGCTTATTTCTAACTTGTAGGTTTGTGAGATAGGTATAATCTAAGAGTTTGGATATCAATAAATTTGATTGAGTTTACTAAAATAATGGAAGGGATACTCGCATATAATATATGGCAGTATGGATTGAAACTTTTTTAAATGACTTTATTTTAAATCTATTAGGCTAAGGATTTTTTACTACCTGGCCCAGGGTACTCTGCAAGTACAAGCGTTATAAAATAAAGGAAAGTTCCCATAAACAGCAAGCTTCGCTTTGTATTCCTTTTTGTTGAAAGTAAGAGAAAGAAAAGTAAGCAATACAAATTAGCAGCAAGAAAACTGTAAATAGAAACAAAGAATACATACCCAAGCCACGCTTAACTAAAGGAACTTTTAGTATATCAGTAAGTTAGCATAATTCTACAGTCTTACCCCTTCGTATATCGCAATTTGGCATATACAAAAGGCAGGAAATAGCTTCTTAATTATTTAGTAAAACCTTATCCCCCAACAAGTAGTACCCTCTGGTTTATAAGATCCACATAACTGGAAGTCCTAATTCTAGAAGTCAAAAGCACATTCTATATCTATAGAAAACTCACGCTTAAAAGCTAAAATCTAGAGCCCAAGGAATTTGTTGTTATAAAAGGTCAAGGCCGAATCAACGACTTTGCAAAGTTTACCATAATTTTTTTTAAGGGTATCCCCGCCCACGAGATCCAGGAAAAGGGTCCTGAGATCTTTCTACTCATGATTAAGGATTTTAGATATTGGCACGCTTAATAGTCAGGTAAGGGCCCAGCCATCTCACGTACTGGAGCAGTATATACTATTGTCGATAACTACAAAGGGCTCCTAGAATAAAGGCGGAATACTTATTAGAGGAGAGGCTGGTTGAAGTGAATCACATATTGAGATCAACAAGGGATTCCTTTCTATATACTTAATATACTAAGCCTTTCGTTTAGGAGTGTATAATTAAGGGACCGCGTGCTATAAATATATAGGTTCAGGTAGGTACACTAGATTTTTTAGTAGAAACGAGATACGGGATTTATGTTCCGTTTACTTTTTTATCCTTGAACATTTATTCGATTTCGCAACTATTCTATTCACTAATTGAAAGGTTAGTCGTAACTCTTTTTAAATTCTCGGACATTCTAAATGGAGGAAGTTTTTTACCTATGATTGAATTCACGAGTAGTAACTTTTAAGTTAAGGACTAATATAGGGTCTAAATCCAGAATTCTAGAGCTCTATCTAATTTGTTACCTTCTTGTCTCTTTCTATTAAGGTTAGCAGTAAAGTACCCCTTTAGCCAAGACTTTTTCTAGGGTCCTGGATAGAGTCGTACACCTAGATAGCTATAGAACTACAATAAGGAATTTTATAGGTATAGCTTTCTTTTAGAAATTACTAATTTGTGTAAAGTAAACTTGGTTAATCGGGATCACTTTATAGAATGAAAGTCCGAATATAATAGAATTCATATACTGGGATTGGTTGCCGTATCTTCCTAACCAAGAGCTTCTATTTCTTTATAAGTGTATACGAGTCAAGGCCGTCGGTTCAGAATAATACAAGGAACTCCTAGGACTTCGGGTAGCTAGACTTCCTTTTATTAGGGAGTTTCTTTGAAAAAGGAGGGATAATACTTACTTTTTGTACATTCGTGGTCTTAATCAGACTCTTGTGAAAATGTGGATTTACTTCAATTACTACAAGGCTTTAACACTAATCCAGAAAGACTTGGAGTAAAATTCTGCTAGTATACTTTGGTCTAAACGATATAAATTTGTAAACCAAACAGATTTCAAAAAGAATGTTATTAGGGACTGCCCTTTTGTTGGAAAAACTTGAGAATCTGTTTAGGAAATCTAGCCAGAAATATATGACAAGTAATAGGAGAAGCTTTTGATATGAAGTAAAATATATTAAAAGGTTTTTTTGAACAATTCCTTATACGAGGCCTTACGTCAATGCAACCTAATCTTAATTCCTCACTACAAGTGCCATATAACGCCTGTTAGATACTCGAAAAATACTAAAAAACTTCTGTGTAACATAGGTTTTGCTAAAATTGAATTTTAAATTCGATTTACTTGTATAGGACCCAGCAATAAGAGAAATCAATTAGTAAATCCTGATAAGCGTGCTTCCTGGTAGCGCTTTGACTGCAGTTTTTCTTATACAAATAATAGATACCGAAACAGAACTTCGAAGTCTTAAGAGATTGGCATTAACTAAAATCTGTGTTGACGCGAATAGCATCGAAACTCCTTCGGGAGTCTCTGTAAAAGAGGGCCCTATATTGGATTCGACCTATTTACTGGATACTCCCTGTAAACAAATCTAGAATAAGCAGTGGGTTATTCTTGGTTCCTTACTAAAATATCCCAGAAAAAAAAAATTATAAAAGGAATAAGTAAAGTCGAAACATTAGAAACTTTTTATTTATTAACTAAGGTTCCAATAGCCATCCGCGGCTGGAGGTTTTGCGCCTAGAGTCGGACTCTCTTACTTTACTAGAGTATTGCTAACTATCTAGAAATGCTGGAACACCTAACTTTACCAATAACCAATAACTTGTCATTCGTTTGAGTACAAAAGATCGAAAATCTGAAATGTCCTATATAAACTATAGAATGCTTGTAAAACAGGAGGACATAAATTGTAAAACAGGAGGACATAAATTGCAAAAAGAGCCTTACCTCTGGGATTTTAGTATTTTTGTGAAATAGAAGAAACTGTAGCAGGACTTCTCGTTGATCGATTATTAATTCAGGTAGAGGATTAAATCACAATAGGGAATTCTTTAAGATATTGTATAGGTTACAAATCTGCCTCCTATACTTATTCCTGTCATTCGGTATTAAACGGAGGAGGCTAAACTAGAAAATTATTAGAGAAATAGCTACTTAGAGCTTTTCTTGTATTTTATACAACGTTTCTTGAACTGCTATAGGGGTTAGAATGGATAAGTGAAGCGCGCTCTGTAGGATTTGAACCCACGGCATCGGGTTTTGGAGACCCGCGTTCTACCGAGCTGAACTAAAAGCGCTTATCGATAACGTATTCATAGGCAAAGTACTTGTTAAGAGAAAAAATTAATCTATGTACGTACTGAAATACCGGAGTAAACCTTAAAAATACAATGAATATTAGAACTCGCATACTCTCGAAGGCCTTATAGTTTGGGGTAAAAAAAAGTGGGTAAAATCAGATTTAGTGAATTCCGCAGTTTCATTGTTTTCAATTCAAGTAAGGACGTGGAATCCTCGGGCCAAGAATCTCTTTTCTAGCAGACTCTTTAGCATCTATATTTGGAAGCTTAAGCAGAGGCCCTTTTATAAGACAGGCATTATTATAGACGGCCTTGTTTTTCCTTAGAGGTATACCAGTAACCCAGAAGTTTTCGGTCAGGATAAAAGAAGGATCCCGTTTAAGTCTACACGAGTATCTCTTAGGTAGCATACCTTATAGATTTCTTAAGCTATTGAGAAGTTGTTGGCAAAGTAATATTCCTTTTTTTATCTTGTAGTCCCCCTTTTCTTTCTTAATTAAAGAAAATAATGATAAGTCTTATAGAGCTCCCACTGTTATATCCTCTCAAAGCCTCCGCTATTTTAGTTTCCTATAAAAATCTGAAAAAGACTTACTATAAAGGAACTAGGTAAATCAAAAACCACAGGCGTGCGTGTAGTAGGTTCAAGTCCGCTAATGTGATCCTTCTTATTTAATTTTAGAGCGCAAATCTTCTTAAGTTTAGGAGTGAGTAATTAAAATTCTAGTATAGAGAATGCCTATAACCTTCGATTAATATTATTTAAAGCAACCACAACGGATGAAAAACTAAATTTATAGAAAAAGAAAAAGTCTAGAGGTTATCCTGTACTCCCGTTTTGTTACAGTATTCTAAGGGGCCAGCATTAAAACAAGACCAAAAGAGTTAGTTATACCCTTTTTTAACTCTGATTAAAGAGCCGGAAACCCTAGTACAAGTCAAGTAGCCGGGTACTTATTAAACTTAAACTCAAGCAAGAGGTTGTCCATGGGGTATATATACTATATAAGAAACTTTCTCGTATCCCCTTAACTCATTAAATTAATCAAAGAACTCGAGTCCTTTTTATAGTAAAAAGTCCCCTTATATATTTAAAAATCCATTGTCCTCTTATTAAAACTGCCCAGCAAGGCGAGTACTCCTAGATTTATATTGTCACTAGTTAAGGACTTGGACTTTTAAACAAGATCCACCGAAATATTAAAGCCAAAGTGTGTACATGTTTTATAACAGGATTAGAGGTATCTGTATTTATCTTACAATCCAGGAATTTTAGAACAATTTTAACAATAAGTAAATAAGTCCGGGAATTCTCTAACTTAAGGTAAGTTTTCCTAGTAGCGGCTCCCTTATAACTTGAGTAATTGAGAACCCTTTAAAAGGAATACTTTACATAGGAGTTAGGAACTGTTTGTTCTCGGAGAAACCTCTTTTATCGGTCTTAGAGTAGGATCGGTTTACCCACGATTTAGCAGCCGAAGGATCCCCCAACTATAAATTTTGCTTGTTAAACCATTATGACCAAGTATACTCCTTCTTGTTGTATCCGGATTAACAGCTTATTCCCTGTAGGGTACTGAGAAAACTCTTAATTTATACCAAGAATCAATTCGCGGCGGAGGTCTTACCTAAATTCTGACTAAACTACTATTTAGAATAGTAATTAAATGAGCTTTTAAGTATATCTTTTGGGGGGTATGATAGAAGTAAGCTCTGTTTGCGCAGCAGTTCCGTGGCGACGAAGTACCTATCGACAATATTACGTTCTCAATTAAATCGTGCTACTGTGCTCATTTCATATAAGATAGACTACCAAGCAATAGAGTTATAATCACATAGCATTTATAAAAGCGGGATAATACTATTAAGGAAATACTTGTAAGAAAAGAGAGTTAAATAAGACATTACAGAGGTACTTTATCCTTACTAAACCGTGTTCTGAATTGCTTTGGAACTTCCTACGAACGTTGTACTTTCAAGGTCAATTTAGGGGCAACTGCTTTCGAGATTTTGGATCCTTTTTCCTTATTTCCCAGGTTAATCTTGTAAAAACCTTTGTTAATAAAAGTTAAGACTTCAGATTTTAGACTAAGAGGAATTTGTTGACAAGAACCCTAATACATGACACATACAGCTTGTGATAAGTTGAATAAGCGAATTTACGGATAATATTGTATGTCTAATTAGACTACACCTTAATATAGACAGAGCGGAGTCCCCGGTTAGCCGAGTAGAGGAATCAAAATGTTCATTACAATAAATGTAATAGTATTAAAAAGGTATGTGTTATATAACTACTTGTAACATTCTTAAATCGGAGCAAGTAGCTAATCCCTACGCCTCGGCCCTTTGATAATTTAGAGTAAAGTCAGTTTCTGCATTGTTTCCATAGGTATCTTTCTAAGTTATGTTATGTCGAATAAAGGATACTTAAAGTATTACGCCAAAGAAAATTTCTATAGTATAGTTGGTATATCCGTCTTTATAGTAAGAAGTTTAGGATTAGCGTTTATTAGGGAAGCCTTTGAATTGCGTAAGATTAAAAAGATCCTAGTAAGTTTTCTTGGGGAGCCTTAGTTAGATAGCATAGCAGGATTTGAACTTTGTACATATAATGAAGACTGCAGATTGTTATATAGAAGGTTCTCAATTTAAGTAAATCCGGCAGTTATTCGAAAACGAATTACTTTTCCGAGATCGGCTTATAAGATTTACGGGAACTCTAGGTATTGTATGTATTTCCGTAAACCAGCATCTCTCAATAGTTAGAATTTCCCAATCAATTTGAAGGATATGCCTTAAAATCCATCTACTAATACTAGACTAACTCCTATAAACTTCTAAAGGCAATCCAAGAGCCCTGTATACTAGAGCAGGTTTATTCCTACTAATAAAGGAACACTATACTAGGCATGCATAGTTTTAGTTATATATTGAATGTCATAGAAACACATACCTGTGAAGGGCAGATTCAAGTCATAAAGAATAAGATTTCAGAGAAGTAGCTGTAATTTGTATTTATCCTAGCTTTTATCCTAGCTATGGGAATCAACAAGATACAAAGAGCTTGCCTCATATTAATATTAGTTAAGAATTTACTTGCAATAGTAGAGTAGAAAAAGGGGGCTTATAATGATTTTATGTAGAGATCTTGCTTTTCTAGTTTATAAGGACTAAGGAGTCTTATATACATAAGCTGTTGGAGGTGCATAAATAAAGTTGTTGTATTCAAATAAGAAGGCGTAAATAATCTGCTATGCATGATTTAAGAAGATTCGTGGAAAGTTGACAAAAAGGGTTTGCTACTTAGTTACCTCTTTAGTAGAGCAGCGTATAACTGCTTTTTTAGCAGGGCTGGGGTGCCCCGGTAGATCCGAGTCATATATCTCTAAAGGAGCTCCATTAATTGGATAAAACTACAGCAGACTATTCCTATTCGGGGTTGATTAAGAGTCCTGTACAAAACAGATTTAATTATGGGTCTATGCTTAAGAGAAAAATACTTAGAGTCAATAATTAATTTATGTATTTTAATAACGATAAGTTAACATCACGGAAATCTTATTACCCAGATTTTGAATTAAGCACTCAATTTTCGGGATTAAGGGTACCAATTAAAGTAGAGGTCTCTCATCAAAAAGTGTATAGGTATAATGGTTTTTATAAGGTATACTGGCAGTATAGTTTGATTCTACGTATATATATATTTGAATGGCTGCTATATTGCAGGAGTATCGATTATTTAGCTATTAGTTACTTTTGGTAAGCTTATGTTTGTACTTTTCAATGCCTTATATTATACTATAAAAGGGAAGGTTTTATCTGTTAAAGTAAGAAGAGGCCCCGTGAAATAGGATACGCTACTAAAGCATTCTCTAATATGTATATAATCAGGATTGTTATACTCTTTGTTTATAATGAAAGGGGTCCCTTATAGAAGTTCCATTTTTAGAGTCCTGCTTATTTACCAAATTTTTTTTTTTTGCTTTATAAAGATTAGGCTCTCTTTTGTTTGGTTTATTAAGAAAGTCTAAGTCAAGGTGTATCCTTTAGTTTACTGCCCTTATAGTGGGGGCACTTCTCAATGGAGAAACTCTGTTTTGAAATACGTTACCTTTATTTATATATATTAGATTCGGTTGTGAGAGGGCTCTAGCTCTTACTATTGATTTCATTCCTTTCTGCAGAACTTTTGTACCAACCTGAGTTAACCTAGTAGTTAGGAATACCTAATGAGTAAAATTCAAGCGGGGGCGTGCGCTCGTAAAAGGGGTCTCCAAAACACTTTCTTTCTATTACCAAAATTAGTAGGGGCTTATAATCACTTAACTTAGATAGAAGATTTTATTACAATTAAGACCTACTCCATACTTATATACTGAATTTGAGTTATTAGAACTCTGAATAAGTGCTTATATAGCTCAGTTAGTAGAGCAAAGGACTGAAAATCCTTCGGTCAGCGGTTCAAATCCACTTCTAAGCAGAGAAGCAAAAAGAATCCTTTGCTAGTGTGTCACGTAAAATAGAATAACCAAGGCTTCTTTCTTTAATAAATATAACTTTACTGGACCGAAAACCTAAAGCATAACTAAAAGAGATTCTTTTTTTTACTAGGCACACCCATCTCCTTATATACGAGTTTAGTTGAATCCCTTGCATGACGGCCGAAAAAGCCCTTATAATTACTTGACTAGGTGTCATTAGGTGAGTTGGGTAAATATGTGCAATATGTCCCAACTGGAAGTTAAAAATGAGCTATAATCGCTGCAAAACTTACATTCAAAAAGAAAGGGAAGTGAGATGAACTAAATTTTAACCCTCTTTTTACCATTGCTGCTGAATTATTTCTCTCTATAGGCTTTGACTAACTCTGGAATAAGCCCGCTTCTTGATTGGAGCACTTCCTCTCTTCCAATTGCCAAACAAGAAGTAAACTAATTGCTTAATTCTATTTAGTATATTGAATTCTCTCGTAACTCAGGTTAATAAAAATTTATTACTTATATATAATTAGGATTAATTTATAGATATAAAAAGCCGGCAATTAAGCTATCCTATTGACTCGATGGGGTATAATAAAAATGGAAACCGCTAGGGCCAATAATTTATGAGGTAGCTGGGACACTCGTATGTAGAATCACCTAGGGAATCCTGTCTTATCTTGACAAGATATATAAACAAAAAAGATGAAAGACGTAAACCGAGGTCTCTTTTTATTTGATTTTGTATTTTAAGAAATGAGTCGTTAAGCCAAAATATGTCTTTTTTATCAAGTTTTTATATGCTCTATGCGAGAGTGATTAATTCCTAATTTGGAAAGGGTAGAATTGAAGGAATGTGATGAAAGTAAGTAAGTAAGTCGACTTGAACTTGTAGCTTGTCCGCCACTTACTCTTTATTAAAATATGGCAGGGCAGGGGTGGTTACTTTAATTAACTCTAGGTGTAGGATGTAATAGGGACGCATTATATATAAGTTAAATGCTTCCTTTGCGGTCTAGAAAACTGCTTGTGGAAATTTCGAGTTACCAGAATAATTAGTAAAAAAGTCAAATTCGAGCACTATTTAGGAGGGTATAAATACTAATGAAAATAAGCAGGAGGGTCCCTTTTGAGAGAATTCAAGAAATATAGAAGTAATATTCGAAAAAAACAGCTGTTATCAAAAAAGCCTAGTAAGATCATAATATTCATAATAGAGATTGCAGGGGGATCCTTTAACTATAAACCTACTTGCTTCTAGCTAAGTAGACTTGTTAGTATATGGACCCGCTAGTTACACTTTACTAAATTTAAAAAGCAAGCATTCAATTTCTAGATACCCGTAGGTTAGACCGAGCACTTTCCAAGGTAGAACACGTGTACTGAATCGATAAAATGCAAGGGGTTTGTTCCTGCCCCAATCTCGGTGAACTAGAACGAGGGAGGAATAGGATTTACAATTAGCATCCCTTTTTTTTCTAGGAAAACTACTTAGAATACAAAAGGAAATCCTGTAAGACTATAAGTCCCCAAACAGTTTGTAAAGGAGTTCCTACGAGAGAGAGACCTCATTAAAGCCTAACCCCGCGTGGTCTTAAGTGGTTTTTCATACTTGGCAATTGCCTGTAATAGCTTTTATGCTTAAGATAGGAGTAAGCCCTTCATTTTACCTTAGTGAGAAACCTATATGTACAAGTCTCATTACTGGGAACTCCTAGTTATTTAAAGCGGACTATTCCATTCTTACTAGAGGTTAACCCTACAAATAAAGCGGAGATTTCTTGTTGAAGATGGCTTTAGAGTTGTAGATTACTATTTGGGATTCTTTCTAAATGTTCTAAAATCTTGATTTAATATAAATTTTTCTGGTAGATCCTGATAAGTAGCATATAGGGTTGTCCTCGGCAATAGAAAACTCCTTTGGTTCTGGTCGAGCTGTCTTAAGTCTTAGTTTAGGAATAAATTAAACTTCTTTTTAAGACTCTTATACTGCTATGATAGAGCCCTCTCTTGAAATAAGTAGGATAGTAGGTAAATCTAGGAATATTGTTTATGATAAAAAATTTTAGGTATATCTCTCTTTATATGTTAATTTGTCATAAAACTCCTTATGGTAAGTCTCAAACTCTAAAATCCTGATTTCTAATAATGTTTAGAAGGTCGAACTCTCGCTATTGGTCTCAGTTGTACGTCACTTTTTTTTACCCTGCGTCAAGTAAGAAGTATAAAAGATCCGAGTTCTATGGTACTATATTAGTTCTATACAGAATTTTTATCCATGCTAGCAAGCAAAACGCCCCTATTACTCAACCGTTACTAAACCCAAAAGGAGTCCAGTCGAGAGATGAGATCTTTTCCGTCTTAAAACTTAAGAGTAGGTTCTTAGGGATCCCTAAAGTAAAGAAAAAGGCAATCCCGATTAATAGGAAAAGGGCTTTAGTTACTAGCTAGAAAATCCCATTTATCGTTAATTTAGATAGCTTTACAGGTGTTTTTCCTTTAGTCTGTTAGAGTGCATATTACTTTTTGGGGGACTTAGTAACTCTTCCTTATAAAAAATATTCTACGGATCCTGAAGTAAACCATTTCCTTGACTTTTTTCGACTGAAGTATATTCCCGCTTTTTAGTTAGGATACTAATATAGTTATAATATAAGAGTACAAGGGGAGACATAACAAAGAAAACTCGGCTTTAAAAATAGATTTATTGGTACTAGAGTAGTAGATTAAAGGTATAGAATACGTTTAAATCCCTAGATTTTTTGTTTGATTAGTTAGCTTTTTTCTGTTGATCTTTTATCCTATATACAAAAAGAAATTGGGTGCCTTTTTCCAGTAGCATACTCCGAGCAAAATCTTTATAAACTAGACTTTACCTTTTATAAGTGATGAGATGGCTCTTACGAATCCTTGAATTAGTTAGAAAAGATATAAGGGATAATTTCTGCAGAGCTTAGTTATGGGATATTGGTTATTTCTCAGATTAGTCCTAATACGACTTTTACAAGACACGAGCCTTTTGCTGGGTGGAACTTAAAAAGCAGGTAGGTCTCTCACATGAAGTTTTATAGAGTCTAGTTGATGCTTTACTAAATTTGTTAGAATATATACATAGTTTTAATATATACATAGTTTTAAAAATATAAAAAGCATCTATAAGCGTTAGGTAATATAGCCAGATAAGTGAAGGTTTCGATATCTATTTCTAAATTCAACGAGTCTTTTTGGTATACTATATATGTTACGTAATATGTGTTTTGTAATTCTATATTTACTCATATTGATTTTGAAAAATCCACGGGTAAACTGATACTCACATACCAACTTTACTCAAGAGTGAAATAGGCATCAAATGTTTTGTCTACCTTTAAGTATAGCACTACTACAGACTCCTTATTATTTTATTTTAATATTAAAGGCTTCGGGTGCTGTAAAGTAGATATCAAATACATAGGATAGAATCCGTATTCTTTAAACTTAAATAGAAGTTATAGAGCTATAAAAGGGAGGGGGCTTCGCATTACAGAAAACAGAGAATGCACGCGAGCAATTTATAATAGATGGTCGAAGTAAGTTTTTGAAGTTACAGAAAGTCTCTACTTCATACTAAGGTTTCAAAGATTTTGTTTGGGTCATTCAATAATTTGGTTCTTGAAAGTATTATCTAGGAAAAAGAATGTAGTAAATTCAAAAAAAAAAGTCTCCATAGAATCTCACCTTTTCTCGGCAATTACAGGACATATAAGGAATTCTTTAAGTCCTTAAGTACTTTGACTACCTTTTTGTATGGAATCTTCTTTGAGAGCTTAACTTTCTTATGAGTCTTAGGAGCTAAACTCTTACTCTTAGCTAAACCCGATTCTTTACGAAAACAGGATAGGTTGCCTTAACATATAAGAAGTTTTTCTGATTTGTATAACTTGGTAACTTATAAAAAAGGGGGTTCTTCCAGGCTTACTTTCAATAGCTACCAAAGGGTCAACCATTTCGTCTCAAATGGATTCGGTGTAAGTACAAACTTTTTGGAAGATGCAGAGCAACCCCCATAAAACTCTTGCGGTCAATCTCTACTATTATAGGATAAAAAAGAAACAGAACAAAGCAATTGAGACAATGAAGACAAATATAAAACTCTTAACAACTTTCCTTCAAGGACAGAGTAAAAATTAACCATTTACGTTTCTACGAATTCGTCTCGCAGCTCTCTATCTTACATTAGTATTTGAATCTAAGACTTTGTAATTTCTTTTGTATGATTCTTTTTTGCTGTAGTAGATACGGAGTCTCCTAGACGACCCTATTGTTATAGCTGGAGTTGGACTAAAGAATTTCCTGTTGTTTTCCTATGATAGAAATCGAGACCTGAAAATGCATTTATTAAGTATTAAGAATTCTTATATAGGGATGCGTTAGAAGTTGCTACTTGTTTAATAAGTAACCCAAAGTGTTCTGCACTATATTTTTTATACCTTGTATAAGGAGTGCAAAAAAGGGGGGTTGGTGAGTTATTTAAGCCTCTCTATTTCTATAATTAAGTTGTCTAGATGTTTACAACACAGCATTATAATACACTTTTTTTGAGCACCCCTAGTAGATTCTTAAGTGTCTAGAGCTTAATTCTTTATTTATTGCTTGTATTTGACTCTTGATTAAGTTTTTGGTATTGTTTAGCTCGTAATGATTAATAAAGGGAAGGCTTAAATACTTTACTGTCTAGGTTTTGCCTTCTCGCTCGTATATTTATTATAAGTTATAGAAATCCGCTAAATCCACTATTCTTAACAAGAGCACCCCAAAATGGGACGTAACTACACCTCTCCTATTTTTATTAAAAACCCTTCCATTTTATAAAATAAATAACTCTATATTACATTAGAATCGGCTTATGCTTCGAAGTTAAACCTTTAGACCAATATCTTAATCTTGAATAAAGTCCCTGAATTGAAAATTCTATAAACAAGAAGAAGTCTTATTATTGTATTAAGAGGGCCCCATTTCGGTAGACAAAGAAATAGAGTATTCTTTAGTATATTTTAGGTATTCCTTAAGGATATACTTATTCAAAAATTCCGAATCTTAAGATAAGTCAAGATTGTAACGAATATTCTATTCTAGTTTTTCCTTTTTATATTCTTGAGTAGTAAAGCACGGGTTCCTAAAGTTGCCGTGCAAAGGTTCGAACCCTCTTACTCGATAGCAGAGAGAAGATTAAATAATCAATTATTACCTTGTACTATTTTTTATAGTTATGAATGATTAAGACACTCGCTTTGTCTAGCCTTCTGCGGGTACTAAAAGGGGGCTATTCCGTAAGTCGATGACAGGATATTCTTAAAGATTTATACAGAAGTTTCCTCTAACCCCTTTGTTTGTCTACCTATAGCATTGACTAAAATCTTGTATACTCTTTTTTGTAATTTACCTTATTTTATTAAGGGTCCTACAAAAGGGAGTAATTCTTTTGGTTTTTTTGCATGAGAAAGAAAGTTGTTAGCTTAGTTCTAAGAGAAAAACCTCTGAAATTAAGGGATCTTAAGTATCATTTACAGCATTCGTATTCTTCTATAGGAGAAGTCTCGGGTATATCTATTTTTGATCAAGACACAAAAAGTAACCAAAATCCTGGTAGTCATTTTAGAGAATCGTGGGATTAAATAAACAAGAAAGAGTAGAATTTAGTAATGAATACAGAAAGATCCTCTCTAATCTATAACGTAGGAGCGTGAGTCTCCAAAAACCAGTGTCATGGGTTCCCTAAGATATCTTTCATAAGTTGCTTTTTTTTTATCTGTAAGCTACTTATGAAGATGAAGTGTATAAAACAAACGAAATTATTACCTTACTAAGAATTTAAAACCTACTTTTTCTTTATTCGAGTTTTTTTTGTAAAAGCTTTGTCAACCAATCCTGTATATGTAAAGTATAGAACATAATTAAAGCTATAATAGTTGTTGCAAACTAGACGGTCTATAGGGGTTTCTGCCTAGTTAAATAAATGTTCTGAAAAGAAGTGAATTTTTAGGGAGTGCGTGTTTAGCACTCCTATTTCCCCGAGTATATTTGTATATGGGTTAGTATTTTACAGTATAAGGCAAGCAAAAAGGGTATGAAGCACAGGGTTTGTGTCAAGATCACGAAGAACTTAATAATAGATTCAGTATGCTCTCTTGCTATATTCCCAACTAATGAATTAGAAATTTGCAAAAAAAAAAGTTATTTCCACGCACTTTTAGCGGGTGTCCCCTTTTTAAGCTTGTAATTCTTAGACTCGTTAAAAACGCTTATACAAGACCTCAAGGAGAAAGAAACGCTTTTGTGGGTGTATAGCTTAGTTGGTAGAACATTGAGCTTTTAAGCAGGTGGCTTCGGGTTCAAGGCGACTCAAAGGGGAGATAGCTAGGTAGAGAGATAGCTTTCTGGGTGTTTTCCAGACATTTGGGAGTTAAAGCTGATTATAAGAAGTAGGACTCCCCTGCTGGTAATTCTGGAGCTATCTGATGTCAATTATACTCATAACTGTACAGCTTTATAGTATAGATGCTTTTATTTGATCAATTTATCTTGTAGATTATCCTTGATTCTTTGAGATTTTTCAAAAACTAGTTAGCTAAATCTTTTATAGGTAATACCTTTTTTAAGAGTATAAGATAAAACTAATCCCGAGATATACGTAGATTATAGCATTCCTAAGATAGGAAAAGTACTTTATCCAGCATTAATTCAAAATAGAAAAAAGGACCCTGTGGAATCCCTCTTCTATCATATCAACAACTGTTACGTTAGTATAACTATGTTTCGTCGCTTTTACTTTTCAATGGCGTTATTGTCTTCAGGTTAGTCTGGCTTTTTAGGAATAGGACTAGTAAAACGGGCTTAGACACTCCCTTTCAGGATCTTTTTTACACTACGACATCTATAGACTTAGAATATAATACTTAGCAGGACAGAAAACGGATGGGTCAGTACTTACATAGTTCCCTAATTCTAGCCGATTTCCTTTGACATGGTTACAGTTCAAAAAGGAAATTACGCGATCTACCCTACGTAACAATGTAGTATTCTCTGATCTTTTTTTTTTTTAACGCTAAACCGTAAGAGGTTTCGTTCGATATTAGAAATTAGAGGCTTGTTAAGATAAAGCATATTCTAAAAGATATAAAGAAGGTCGTCATTTTGTTACGTTTTCTCATTTTTTAAGCATACTAAAGTAAAAATCGGCTTTTAAAGCTTAGTGATTTTGTGCTAGCTCAGAACAAGAAGTTCTTTTTTTAATACGTTAAGCCGTCGAATTCATAACTTGATAACTCCATTACTAGTGTAAACAAGGAAACTACGAATTAGTTTGCTCCTTAGTCACTGTAGATCCTGGATTCCTGTGCCCTTTTAATAAGGATTAATGCTGTAGCTGATACCGTCAACTAAAAGTTTTAAAGCCAATAAAAATGAATTGGAATATCTCTTAGCTACCAAATAACTACAATTAAGCAAGTAAAAGATTTAACATTAGGGTGACACAGTCAAATTGGGTATATTCTCGCATATTATGACCCCTAGCCAGGATAAAAAGCAAAGAGGCTTAAAGGATACTGATAACTTCCCTACTTTCTAGTATTCCAAAAAGGGCAGGAAACCCATACTATAACGTAAAAACTCAAATTAATGTAAGTGTAACTTCGAAGACAAATTCCTTTTGTTTACCTATTTCTTTGGATTTTTGATTTTGAAAAAAAAAACACACGAGTCTTGAGTCCGGTTTAATCTAGTGGTGCTACTAGATTATTAAACCGTATGCCTTAGAATATTGCTAGCAACAGGCACAATTATAAGGGCTCTTCTATATTTCCAACCTAAACCCGCTTGACAAGTGTAACCTTTTAAAGTACTTTTATCTGAGATTTACGTGCTTTTAATTCTTAATGGATGTGGTTTTACTCCTTAGTCCTATTTTTTCCAAGGACTCTGACTCTAGCTAAATAAAAAATAAGAGTAAAATACTACATAAAATAGCAATTCCGGAGAGGATATGTCCATTTTTTGCTTCGTTTCTATCTAAACGGATATCCTACAAAGGTAAAAATTAATATCTTTTTCAACCCCGACCCCTATTAAGAGGGTAAGCTGTTATAAGGTCGAAAAAGCATGCTATAAAACAACGGATACACTTACAGGAATATTCGATTCGGGGGATCCCTATTTATAAGAGCAAGCCTTACCTCAAATTCCAACTGCCAGCTCCTTTAGCAAACCTTATTTTGACTCATAAACAAAACTACAACTTTATTTGAGATTGGAGTTAAGGCAAGCCCAAAGGAATTGAGTGCTTTGAACAATTTAACTCACTAAAGTAGCTTTAATAGACCAAACCTGTTTTTTAATTATAGGTTTTCGAAGCAATTGCTGTTAAACATACTCAGGCGCTCAGCTAACACTGCTTTATTTTCCAAGGAAGAAGCATCCGATCCTGGAATGAAAGAGGATATAAAATGAGTATCCTCGTAGAAAAAAGTTTTTATGGAACCCCCTGAGTTCTAACTAGACAAAAAGTATATCAAATAAAACAAAGGCGGACGGTGTAAAGAAATTACTTCTTGATCCTTGGTGATTTAGATTATGACACATTTAATACTCACTTTCACAAGGAATACTTTTTTGCTTGATAGAAATCGTGTAAAACTATAGCTAGATCCTTTAGTTTTACTAAAGAATTTAATAGAAAGATTTCTTTAAATTGGAGTTGGAGCTTATTATTTATAAATAAAGGAATATTTTAAACTCTTTCGTTTAATAGCAAGCTGCACTACTACAGCAAGTTAGTGCTAACTCAGAAATTATTTATGCTAGTCATTTAGAGAAGGGGTATGAAAATTCATAAAGGGCCCCTAGTAGGTTTTATAAAAAGCATTCTATGCTTAACCATCCTGAATACTTTCCTATATCCATAGGATTTAAACTCAGAATAACTCGCAAATTGGTTAAGTACCAGCGAAGCGGGCCCGATATCGCCTAAGAAATACCTCTTATTATATTGAGATTAAAAAACCTTAGTATTAAGAGTTCATGGGTTTAAATAGAACAACTTGGTACCTTAAGAAAAATCCTAATATACAAGAGAAAAAGGAAAGTTTTTGGTTTTTTAGGTTTAAAGAGAGAAAGTCTGAAATAGAATTTTATAAAGGAATACAAGATTTACCGTAATTTAGATGTTTGACTAGATACGAATATGGCAATAAATAACATAACGTGGGAAAGGGGAAGACTTCGTCTTAATGTTTGAGGTAACTCGTAATAGGATATAATACAAGAATTTGTCTTCTAGTACCTATATTTAGGAAGAACTAGGATAGGAGGACTCTAAGAACTTTTATTTATATCGATCCTTTTTTCTATACTATATTTATTTTAATCGCTTTTCTTTTTATCGTATTCTTCCTTTGGATACAATTTGATACTACTGCCCAAAAGGAAGCTCCTGGCTATTATACCGAATAAAAGGAAAAGAGGCTAGAATTTAGAGCAACTCTACAGGGTAACAACTGTTTCTTGTGCTCTACAACTTTTGGGGGATTCCTCACTATTGATAAAGTCTTTTAGCGCTACTCTTTGTTCAAAATAAATATAAATTCTTGGATATAACCAATTAAGACAGAGAGTTGGCTTATCAATAAAGTCAAGAATTCTCTTAATTTTCTATTTACTTATGTATCGAAATTGATTAGACATAACCTCGAACGAGTTTTATGTGTGGAATTGTTCGACCCCGGTAACGTGTTTGTATCTCCGCTAGGTTTATGCAGCTCCGGTTGGGATTAGAATTAGACTCTACTGTCGCTAAACTAGCTGTTCAAGACCCTCAATAGATATAGGAGCCTCTGGTAACAAATGTATTCACAAAAAGTAGAAAATAAAAACCAAGGAACTCACTTATTGTTGGTCGAATGAAACCCTTCTCCGAGCCTTCATTTGAAATAGTATAACAAACACACGATCTAAAAAAACAGTAGACTTTCTAAAACAACACCTTTAAAAAAACCCTAAAAAACCTCTTAAAAAGCTAAGAATAAGTCCTCTTTTAGAGTCTATTTTAAAACAAGAAGCTATTATAACAAGTATACAAAAAGGAAAAGGTATTCTGCTAATGTAAAAAAAAAAGTTACTAGAAAATTCCGAAAAGAGGGCCCTTCCGAAATCACAGCATTCCCGTGCTTCTCTAACATCGAGAACCTCCTAAGCAATCGGGGGTTTATTTACTAACTAAGTATAAATGATGGCTAAGATCCATAAGGAGATTCGTAAAAGGAGAGCAGCTCTTAGTATAAAACATCAAAGGAATCCCTTAAAAAGGAAATCCGGAATCCTCTGATTCACAAATAGTAAAGTAGTAATTCTATAGTGAAATCGTTTGGTATTTTTCGGCTCAGTAATAAAAAAGGAAGGCTTTAGGACAGTCTTTAGCTGGCACTGTCGTAACCTTTTCTTTATACCTGCATCTATCGATAGTCAAGTTGTTAATGTATTGAGTGCTAGTCTATACCAAGAAGTATACTATGATCCTTTCTTTAATAGGTCCAAATTTGTTGTCTGGATTTATCCAGGAAAGTTTCCTTTTAGGAAGGCGTCTCTTGAAGACGAGTTTCAGCTTCTATTCATCCCTTCGCTATACAAAATAGAAAATAAGACAAGACAAGTAAGCTTCTCGAAGGGAATTTAGGTTTTATTCATTTTATGTATATACGAAAACATAGAGAATAGGAGGCAACCTTTAGCTTGATGGAGCATTTACTTACTCTTTTATAAAAGTAAAATATATATTACGAGAGTTGAATTCCTATAGTTAATTTAAATAGACTAGCCAAAGGAGCCCGTGGGTATCCTTCCCATTTTGACGAAGAATATCTTATTAATGCAAACTCCTAAACAATGAATTAGTGAAACAAATGTAAGGTACGTGTCTTATTTTATTGTATTGACTATAATAGAGATTGACTACCCCTCCCTCATGTGATATAGGAAAACAGCTTGTCTTTTGGGTCTTTGTACTTAAAAGATTGAGCAAACGGCAGGCTTTTCAGAGACTCCTTATTTTGAGTCTATTACAAGTAAAGAAGATTATTAAAACTAGGGTTCCCAGTAAGAGTCAATAAAGTAATACCAGGGATCTTTTGGTTTTATGTGAAATAGCAGACACTGGATACCCCCTATAAAAAACTTAGTAAAATGAGTAATGAGTAGTATACTCGCACACAATTCAAAGCATCCTGTCTAGTTTTTAAAGAAGTTACTGCTATGCGAAGGTTTAGTATTCTATTATTAAGCAGTCAAAGAGTATACTCCTCGCTACGATTTTATAATTATAATAATTGCCTAAATACGAACATTATGAAGTATTTTTCTACACCTAAGGAAAACGCCCTCACTTTTTTGAATGCATTTTCAGTTATGTTCCTTTTTTCTTATAAGTACTCGAAGTTGCACTTAATTACAGAATGCTATAGGGAACCTTTTTTAACCAAAATTAAACTAGGGCAAATCCGTATCCTTATGTTTTATTGTATAATAATTTTATGCAGTATATTAAGGAAGAAATATGAATAGCCTCCTCTTTTAGTAAAACTGGAGGGGAGATTCTTTATTGTTAAGTCTTTTGACGAATAAATTAACTTTAACTTATATAAGGGGCCCCTATTACTTTCTAATGAAAAAAAAAAGAAACCTTGTAGAGTCGGTAGGGCAGGAACATAAGAACGCTAGTATAAAGTTTAAAAAGTATTTAACGTATTTTTGAAAGCTTCTTGAGTCTTAGGGGTTGAAAAGGTGCTTTTGAATATGAGGAGCTACTAAAGAGGATACAAGTTAAAGAATTCTACATACGTTATACGCGTTAGAATTTAAAGTTTTAATAGATAAGTGGTAATCCTGTATAGGAAAGATATATAAAAATAAGATTTTCCTAACTCAGAATTGCTCATGTAGCCTCGATCATGACGATTGCTTTGAAGTCTTACATCAATATTGAAATATTTTCTTCCTATAAACTCACTAGATTTCAGGCGTTTATTTCCCGAATTAAATATTTAAAAAGTAAAATAAAGAGCCCCTGTTTAAAAACGAACATCTTGCTTTTGAACACTATAAACTAGTTAGTTACTAAAAATCCTTTTTATCCTTTTTTCATACTATAGGTTCCGCGTAGGGGGGGTTATTCTAATTGAAACCTTATGGTTTATTTAAGAAAGCACAACACTTGAAAAGCAGTACGATAGATAGGCATGAGTCGATTTTAAGAAAGGGAATTCCTCTCTTATTTAGCGAATCTCCGTGACTTCCTCTACTACCTAAAATATTTATTTAAAATGTTTGCAGAGCTTAGTACTCGATTAGCTAAAAATTAATTAGTTTTTTCTCTCTTTTTACAATCTCAAGATTGAAACTGGGGTTTATATATAAGAAATTTAGTTGATTAATCCTGGATGGAAACTTACTTTATATATGGTACACTGACACTCATAGCTATAGGTATGCGTAATTCCAAGTAATTTTGTTTTTACAAAGCATTTGTATTTTTTATCATCTGTCAATTCCTCATTCTTCTGGGCGGTGAAATGAATATCAGTCAAATAATTAGCGTCAGTAAGTATATAGAATTCCTGCTTAAGATTTTTACGCCTATTAAAACCTCTAAGGTAAGGACCCTCTATAATATAAAGAATTTTTTACTTTTCATAAAATAGGAAGGGCCTACATCCTGGTATGATAATAACTTTACTTACAAAATAAAAGCAGATAGTAGACCAGACTTCTGTTTGGAGTGTGTTGTTACTGATATAATCGGAGTCTTGTACTAATAGATAGGGGAGTTTCTGCTAATACTTTAAGTAAGACTTTAAGGACCCCTTGATTAGTCTACTTTTTGTAATTCCCCCTTTATATTGTATAGACTTAGTATTCTTGATTCCAACCCCCAAGAACCTGCAACTATACCTTTTTAGATCTATAGGCCTTCCTCTTTCCTTTGAAAACTTGGAATATCTGGCAAAACCTTTATGTCTCGTTATTTAGAAAAAGAGGGGTTCTTACTAGAATTTTTGGCTATATGCTATATTAATTTCCATCTCCTTTTTGTAGACTTACTTAGAAACTTAATCTCCTATCTAACTAATCTCTAAGAAAAAGACCTTACAGAGCAAGGGAGTAAGCCTTAAATAGTATATCGTATAATTATTGTACCTGACTGTAACAGAACGGCGGGGGATTACTAACTTGGGCTCTCCCCATTTTTTGGTACCGGCTTCGGCCCAGGGCCATCTCTAGATTTCTGATCAATGTGGGTTCTATAAAGGTGTACGAAGTCCAATTACGGGTTTTATTCTAAAAGCAAACAAAAATAAGCAGAAAATACAGATACCAAGTGAGCTTCGAAAGGGGTCCCCCGCTTTGTTCAAATTCCTACACAAGCAACGGATTTCCGTTGTTATATGAAAGGCCAGTTCAACTTAATAAAGCATTCCATTACTCCCCAACCGCTTTTCTTGATCCTTTTTTTAATCACTTTTATACAATAAATATTAGTTTCTAGTGTATATTTTCCAATGTCGAATAGTATGTGATACTTAAGATCTTTTGGAGTATAGCGAAGTGGTAGAGCACTGGTTGTTGGAATCCCCGTGTTTGGTTCAAGCCCAGTGACTTATAAAAAGGATTCACTGGAGTAGGGGTAGTTGACATAAACCAAAAAGTTTCTTAGTAGAACTTTTCATTAATCTACAACGACGATAAAAACTCCGCTCTAAAGGCGCCTCCTTATTGGGTTTTCTATAACATTACCTTTAACAAGGGAGTAGCAAGAAGCCCTCAAAAGGCCTCCTATAGGTCTTTCTCTCGTTTTCTATCTTTTGAAAATCTAGAAATTAGAGAACAAACTTCAGGAAATTTAGTCAAGATTTAGAAGACTTTTTATTAACATAACCGACAAGTGAATCCTCCCGAGCTAAAGGGACTTATATAATATAGATTTCTAATTAGAAACTATGCTTTGGGTACCTCTTTTTACGAAAAGACTTTCGGATTCGTAGGCTTTTCTTTAATCACTTTTTCACAAAAGAGTGGTAAATAAAAAGATTCCTATCAACTAAAACACATCTAAGACTGATCCGGGGATGACTACTAAAGCCCCGCGTGCTATCTAAAGTTCTGAGACTTAAATTTATTCATGGATTGGGTAAAGAGCAAGTACGATTATATGAGTATTTTATCTCCTAGATAATAAATCAACGTAGAGTATACTCTTGGATTGATGCATTTTATGAAATAAGAAAAAATAAATAAATAGACGTTTCTGTACAACAAATCTGTGTCAATATTGAATTGAGTTTGGGTTGGGTAGAACAGGGCTGCCTTATTGGGTTCCAGGTTTAAGTCCTTCTTGATTCTTGTTATACCTGAAAATCGTCACTTTCCACATCTTTTTTGTTACTGCAATTACATAAGCCAAACGGGGTCCTTCTCGTTCTATCAATTCCGAGAGTCATAGTACAGAAACTCAGACTAAGGCCCAAGTAGATTAATCAGAATCTTAATCACTCTATAAGTCTAGCAGACACAGCCTAAGAGTTGGCTTGAAGAAACACAAAATAAGAAGCCTATTACTTTTTTTGTTAAAACTAGCAATTCCAACTCTACTTTACCAAAAAATATCAAGATTTAGGATTATTTAAAAAAAAGACTTGAACCTTGTACTGATTAAAAATCCTTTACAACGAAAAAGATATTCAATTTGCTGGCAAGATACTGACGAACTTATCTGCTTTACTGCTCATAGACTCCTTATTTACTTAATTGACAGGGAACATAAGCTAACACTGATTCTAAGCTACTAATGAGAAAAATGCATCTAATCAACTGATAGACTATCCTTCATTACTCAAAGGATAACTATACCTTATCTCGTTTTTGTTTGAGGAAATATTACTAACACTAAAACCGGAGATTAAAAAAAGAGCTAAGGAATTTTCACGAAATTTGTACCTTTTTAATAGAAAGTGAATCTTTATTAGATTTTAATTGAGGTTCATATAGGAGATTCCAAACTCTTAAATTAAAAGTTGCAAATTCTAAGGGGAATTAAAGGCTTTTTTACCACTGCCGGGAGAGCCTACCAGTCCTATAAATAATTTATAAGTTTTTAGCAGTGAAATTAGTCTGATAATGTTACCAGGAACTAAAATGCAGCTCTTTTGGAATCTTAAGAGTTCTTGTAGGTAATCCTAGAAGTAAGCTCCAACAAAGTCTACCCAGTATAGAGCTCTTGCTTTTTCTTGTGAATTGGGGGCTTCTCTTGAAACAGGTACTTTCATACTTCGGTGTATATACCTAAATCTTATACAGTGAGCGAAATTTCTATTACAAAAATTATTAAACTCTTATTGATTAGTCATTTTGAATCAGCTACGAACCTTTTTTATCCCTTTTCTCCACATTAAACAAAGCTGAACACAGTGTATCTGTCTAGTATAAATTTTACTATATCCTTGGCTATAGAAGCCTATTGAGGTTTATTGCAAGTGATACTCAAAGTAAGGGGCAACCCAGATTCCGCGCTAAAGAGTAACATAGTTTTTGAGTCTTTATTAAGGAGTATAAGGTATATTTCTATATGTACTAGAATGTGCTTTAAATAATTGAGATAGTAAGCCGGGAAAAAGGTTTCGGGTTTTCATATGTCTTGTTACTTTTACGTAGAATGACCCATAGAAGTTAAAAGTTCACCGATAAGGTTTAATAATCAAATGTTTCTCTATACTTAAAATATCTAGAATCACAGTAAATTAGTACAAAAAAGACAAAACTTATCCTTAGGAAGATGTCCAGCTTCTTTAACTTGAAAATGTAAACGTAATCCCACGGAGCTCCTTGAGAGGTGCCTTCTGAAAAGTGGTTACCCCTAACTAGTCTTGTATTATCATTATTTCAAGTAATACGCAATGTATTAACCTATAACAAGACCCCTCCTTAAATTAATTATAGGAATACTCAGAGGAAAGAAAGGCATATCAGACCCTTGAACTGTATTTTTTTAGATGTTTTCCTGCCTTTCCTAGAACCTTTTTACCTTTTATCAGATTGTTTTGAAATTGCGTATCCTTTATTCTAAGAGATATTTCAAACAGACATGTAAACTAGACTCTTCTTGAGTTTTGGCTTAGATAAAAGGGGTACTATTTTTTAAAATATCCGAATTCCAGCTGCTTTCTAGCGCATTTTCCACACCTTCTCTTCATATTTATATGTGAGAATTCCTTAAAAGTGTATACTCGCTTTAATTACTAAAAGAAAAAGATTTAACTAAAGAATACTTATGGATTGGATTAGGGCCCCTTATGTTTGGAAACCAGAGAAACCCCACAGATTTGTCGATCTAATCGGAATTTTATAACAGTATATAGGGAAACTTCTCACATGGAACAATTCAAATTGGATATACTTTAAAAGTTTTTAACTGTGCTTGCGGTCTTAAGGCCCTGTAAAAGAACTACCGGAAACAACAAAAGGGAATCCCTTATTTATTCTAATTTAATTTATAAGGAAATTGAAGCAAATTATAGTATCATGAATAGGACAGGACTTCCCTAAATTGCATTTCTTTAGTACAATCTTGTAATAAAGCTTCCGCAGCTAAACTCCTTTTTAGCAAGAGCCCTCTCTGTATTATATTTAGACAAATTGGGCAAAAGAACTTTATACTAATTAACAAAGAAAGAATAGGATTCTCTACTTACTTGGAATATTTTATAAAAGTTAAGGAAATTTATACTCTAGATACAAGGGGTAGTAAGTGCCTTAACAATTAGTGTTTCGCTTAGACATAACATCCGGACAATGAGGTCTTTTTCTGATTGTGTCTTTTTCAGTTAGGAAGCCGGGGGTTCAAGTCGGAAGCAATCTCCAATCCAAAGGGATCCAACTTAAGTAATTTTAAAAAGCTAGCTATAGGTTCAGTCCTTATTTTAGTATAGAAATGTCCTTGTTTTTGCATGATCTTCAACTTAAAGATTCTGCTCTTAGAGTAAATCCAGAAATTCTCCCCAACCTTTCAATAGGAGGGCACGGCACACCGTTAGTAAAGCAAATTAGTTTCAATTCAAGTGTATAGCCATAATAAGACGAATTAATTAAACCAGTTAAACTTTTTATTTACTCTCATCAAAGCTTTAGTATAGCCCTATCTATAACAGGATATCCTTTTAATTAGATACACTCTAAATATAAAGGATCACCCTTACCAATCTTTTAGAAGAGTACTTACTAGTCAAGAAGCGCTCATGAAACTTAGAAAATCCGTAATACAGAAAATAGAAATAAGTAGAATTTTTCTTTTATTTGAAGTATCTTTATCTTGAAAGAATCTATTCTCTAAGTTATACTTGATATTACCTCTTTTTTTTTCTCTTAGTCCTTAATAAAAGCTACAATAAGTGCTTAATAAACAGCGGAAATGTGCAAATAGGAAAATCCTTTGTAATATGCACAGCAAAAGTAAAAAGCACTTCTTTTCTGGGTACGAGGACTTCCCTTACTTATCTAAATTACTAAATTCCATTTTTATTCCTTATAGTAAGAGTTCCTAATAGTTTTCTTTTTCTTAGATTCCTACACTTAGATTTGTTTACATCCCATAACTAAAACCCGAGACTCGAGGAATGTAGACTATATACTTAGTAAAGGAAAAAACTACTTTACACGCGTAGTCTATACGACTTCAGACAATTTACAAATTCCTAAACAAGCAGCAAACAGATAGACTCCTTTCGCTGCTGACTATTTAAAAACCTTTTCCGTGTTGCACTTAGTTACTTATGAAGAAGAGAGCTGATACTAAGACCCCTAGTCTAGTACTGATTTTTAATATAGTACCTGTATTTTTTTTTTTAATTAGTTAGACTTTTATTGTAGAGCCTTTATACTCTGATAAACGATATAATTTTGCTAGCCCGGCCGAACACGCGTAAGTGAGAGGGGGTACCTTCCCTTTTTATATACATATATGCTTATCTATTATATTCCTATAGTTACTAGTAAGTACAAGGCAAGGGTAATCGAGTATCCTTTACTAAAGTTAGATCATTAAAGTTAAGTTGTGCTGTTCGTGGATTCAAGTCTTCCTTGGATTGGGGTAAAAAGTTAATTATAAAATAAAGTTTAAATTTGTTTACGACATTTAATAGGGTATTATTCATTTGGGCCCCTCTTTGCTAATAAAAATGAAGTCGTAGGTTGTGCTAAATTTGATGATCCCAATAAAATAATGACCGAGGACTTAGTTAGTTTTATTTCCATTAGTATTTATATCTTGCAAAAAGTCTGTCTCCTAATAATCAAATATACACGGTATTTACCTTGCGAGTTAGAGTACTTACTCTGACTTCATCCCCTATCTGGGTACAATTATAGAATTGGAGCAGGGATTTAAGATTATAAAGAATCCAATCCAAATATAGAATAAAACGTTACAAAAAAATGTCTAGGCAAGAGCCCGGCAAGCTTATTACGATATAGTTACTATAGAAAAACTGATCTAAAAGATTAGATATCTTTCATTCTTTCATAAGAGACTGGGGCCCATCTTTAATATTCCCCGACCAATCCAAAAACCGGACCAATTAATTGCCCCTGAACGAGATTTTATATGGATGATATAAGTCTCTTGAATGTAACCTGGTTGCTTTTAGAAATCCTTTATCTTTGTATTACTGTGAACTTTTACGACCAAGCGGATTTTTACTAATGAAATTTTTAGCTCTTAGCCATATCACACAAGGTGCACGCACGATAAAGTTCATCATAATTCTTGCCTAGGAAAGGGAGCTGGTTGAGAACATGTCAACATAAATAGGGATCCCTACTCTCAAAAGGCAATAAATTTAGTTGGTCCGGGTTTTACTAATTGCAGGCATAAAGAAAGCCTCGAGAAGATAGCTATAGCTAGCAAGCGCTTTTTTGAACCTAACTCAATAAATGGATAATTTATCAGCAAACCGGGGCTGGGGCTTCTGCGGTTAGGAACACCTGAATAAAGTTCCATTTTCATTACTTGAACTTAATTAATAGATTTTGCTACAAGTTTTTAAAAGTTTGTTTGTTGAGGACTTGTCTTAAAAGGGTTACTTCTAGAAAGATAGATAGATAGAGAGTAAAAAATCACTGACTACGAAAACCTGCCCTATAACTTATTAAATTATACGGTCAGCTCTCTACAAAAGTATTAATTCGAAGTACTTTTTTAGGGTTCCTAATACTAGCTCTGCGTAAATAGCGTTCTTTTGCGTAAGTGGAAACTAAGATAAGGTTTAAGTAGAATAACTTACAAAAACCTTTTGATTATCTCTTTGATAGGAACCTTTGTACTTTCAATTTAGTTTTAGTAAATGAAGTATTAAGAGAAATTAATGTCTTTTTTAATATTAAGTAAAGGAATCTCAACAATTTAAAAATTTAAGGTTTTAAGATATCTTTTTTTTAGAATGACTCATAGGGGTTCCGGGAGCTTCTATAGGGGTAATTCGATTATAAAATAGGTTTTCTCAACAAGCAAGCTTGCCTTTCTTTTTAAACGCAGCTCCCTGCTATGAAGTTGCTTAGAGTAGTTAATACCTATAATAAATCTCCTTTTATAGATATAGAACTCAATTCCTTAGGTACTTAATAGGAAACTTAAGGACTTCCTTAGCTAGATATTGAACTATAGTAAATACCTTTATTTTCTTATTTACAAAAACATTTAAGAAAACAAATACAACGAAAACCTGGAGGAAAATGGGACTGCAGAAAACCCGACGTGGGGCTCCTACCTTTTATTAGTAAGAACTATCCCTTAGCATTAGACCAAACCAAAACTATTTTCTATAAAAAAAGGGTAGTTCATCAAAACTCCGTTACCAGTATTGAATCTCGCACTAATCGAGTTAAAATTAGTACTGAAATAGGCCCCGATGGGGCATCGTTAGGGCAGAGAAGAGAGTACGGGTATACTCAGTGAAAGTGGGTTAGGGTTGTTTTAAGCTAAGAAGTGCTGTAGTGATAGACATTGAACTCATACTATCTATAGAACGTAAATTCTTGAACCTATGAGTATATTAGTAATAGGTATATACTATCCTTAGACAAAGAACTTCCTAGGCGCATAACCTATATCACAGCGGATCCCATCACTTTACTTACACCTTTTAAGCTACTAATGAGGAAGTTGATCGACTCTTTTTCCGAACTTATGGGGTCTCTCTTCACAGGCTTCTAAAATCTCTGAGTTCCCGAATAAATAGGTATCAGAATGAATCCGGGTATCCTTTAGCTTAGCCTTTAGGTAACAACACTAAGAAATACATCCTCTTTTTGTTTGAGAAATTAAGTGCTGGTATAGCATTCTCCTTTTTACCAAACGGTCGTAGGTTCGAACGCTACGGTCCTATCTTCGGTATGCCACGGCAGGCACTAGAAAGCGTAAACCGTACGGATTGCAACCTTAGGAAACCCCAGAAAGATTTTGAGATATGAAGTAAGATTTTTTCTCTCTTTAATTACTTTTTCTCTTAGTCTTGAAGGGGGCCAAATCCTATTACTGTTATGTATTTTCTAGAAAGAACAAACCAAGAGTCTACTTATGAAGTGCTCTCTTTGTAAGCTAACAAGCGACCTTGTATTTAGAAAGGTATTTCGTATTGCATTTAAAAGAATATTGTCACTTATTTAATGAGATTTATTGCTAAAAATCAAATAAAGTGCCCACCTAAACTCCTGACAGCTAGAGTGCTTCTTGTGAGAAAAAAGTAGCTTCACTTCAGAAGCTTTTTGAGTAAAGCAAGATATAACAAATATCCCAATCTGGACATCCTACTAAAATAAAGGCAACTTAATTTCCGCACATTTTAGATAAATAAAAACAGAAATCTTTCTTAAGAAATCGTATAAACCAGGAAAGTAAAATAGAATAAAAACCATATTTATGAAGTCTTTAGTTTATTTTATTATAGGCATAAGTTAAAACTTTTATATTGAATAAAGGCGGGGATTCGTACGCTAAGCATTAATTGTTTAAGTTAGCTTTATTATTTCAATGACTCATAAGAGAGGACATACCCCCTAAAGCCGGAGCCCTTAGATATTTTTGGGATTCCCTATTTTAGTCAGTATATAACTTTTATTCAGTTGCTGCTTTAAGTTTAGGCATTTCCTCATCTTATAAACTTAATTTTAGTACTCCTCTATTTAATTAATTAATTAAAAGGTATTTTTCTGGAAAAAAATACAAGGACATTGTTTATAGTAAAAAGGTAAAAGCACTAACTAGATACCCAGATAACTCATCTGTATAAGACAATTTTTTGACATATTTAACGGTAAAAACACTCAACAAAACTAGGGAACTTCTGAGATATCTACTTACCTCTTGAGCCACCCCCTTTACTTTAGTATAATACAGAAAGAACAAATAAACAAAAAATAAACTTATTAGTTTGTAAACGACTCAGTATAGCCTGAGAGGTGGTTCCCAAGCAAGTGAATAGCGTATTCAGTTCTTTATCCGGGCAGCACACGGGTGTTACTACAAGGCGGACTCAGTGCTATAATACACCTTTATCTTTTTGGGAATATGCTCATTAAAATTCCTTAGTATTCACTCTATTATCTAAAATTAGGAAGAGCTGCTTTTTACTTTATACTGAAAATTAAATGTTGCTATCTATGTGAATACTGAGTAAAATCCACCTTTTTAACAGCTGTCAGAAAATCAAATCCCAAATCCGCATATTAAAGTAAAGGAAGGGAAGAAAGAACCGAATTGCAGGCGTAGCTAATATAGCTTTTTATGCACGTGTTTGGCTTTAGTAAATCTTTTGATAAGTATAGGTAAGTCCTAAGTTTTAAATAATGTTATATGCGTCTTCTTGCTAAAGAGTAGATACGAAAATCTATGAAACAGTGAGAATCAATTGTAACTAAACTTTCCTTAATCCTTTACTGAATTACACAAGGTTTTAGCATAGTTAAAAAACTATATTCCAATAGGTTTAGTTTAAAAATTAATGTTTATGTATAGGTATCCATGGTAGAACAAAGAAATCCTAGTAGGAATGTCCATAGGTTTAAGGTTTGTTCATTACTGAGTTTAAGAGAGCCACAAGGACCTTGAAATGCGTAATCTGTATTGGTTTTGTAGGATCCTTTTTTTATGATCTTTTTTGCATGGATTTGTTTCTAATTAAGAAAGAGAAATTAAAAAGTCTAAGTTTATCTCTACAAGGAAACCCCTTTAACCTACGCTCAATAGAGAAAAAAGCGGATGCTCTACCAACTAAGGAAAGCATCCCCAAAAACCTCTTTTATATACTTCGGAAAATATGGGTTAAAGCATCTCTTTTTTATTTTAATATTATATCTAAGTGCTTTAATAATAATATAGTAGTGAGAATTTACCTCTCCCCTCTTACAATTTAGTTGATGAAGTTTACTGTTAAACTTCATAGAGGAATTCGTTTAAAGGATACCCATGTCCTTAGCGACTTTCATTTCAAAAACCCTCACATTCGACTTTTTATGCCTAGCTTCTTGTCAGCTTTACTACGCAAGATCCTATTGTTCAGTTCTCATATTTAGTAGTAAAATACTCATACGTCTAATGTATGCTGAGGTATTCTATATTTTAATCTTAAGTTAAGTCTCACAACAAGAATTGCCAAGTAAGGAATTAAGAAAGATTTCTTTGGTATGCCAGAATTCAATCTAGTCAATAAGACAACTTTTTATGTCTTGATTTTTTTAGATATATAGTCTAATCCCTAACTCAGTATTTTAGCGCAAAAAGCTCATAATCTGCTCCAGGTGTTTCCGAGATTCTGGAATTTTGATACATTACATGGTTACTAATCTGTCGGATTTGGTTTACTCTAGATGGACTGGAACGTAGTCAAATGCTATCGATTTAGTACAACCTCTTTTGGAAGAGGGACAAACTCTTATACTTGATCCTGTTTAAAATAGACAGAATTAAGTAATATATGGAAATAAATAGGGGAATATACATAAGTAGCTCCATGGGATATAGAGGAAAGGGGCTTATGACTTACAAAAAGTGATTTAAAGAATGAGGTCTCCAGGATTTCCTGAGTTCTCTTTAATAATCTTTAATAATAAGAAATCGTATAAAATAGAGAGTTTACTTGAATAGATTTGTTTTTGAATTTCTATATTTGGGGTGCTCCGATCCGATGAAAATCTTATTAAGGGGGTCCATAATTTAGGATTAACCTAGTAAGGAAGTCTTTATCGAGTTTTAATTTGGGGCTTTCCGCTCTCTAGAAATTGGGACAGAATCCGTATCTAGTACTATAATAAAGCATACATTTGTTGGTGGATTCCTTGAAACTTCAGAAGCTAAGGTAATAAAAAGTCTACTTTTCAGTGGGAGTTTCTCTAAAAAGCGGATTTAATCCTATACTACTATATTAAAAGTTGACCTTGTACATCCAAAACATACCATTTTCCTTGTGCATTCTGAAATAAAACACCCCCAGCAATCTTGAGGATATCTCTTAGTTTACCGCAAATAAGTTGAAACTCTAGTACTAGCTGACATCGCAAGATCTATATACCAAAAACGTACCCTTATTAAAATAGATCTATGTTTTCCTTTATAATTATAAGAAGGGGCGCTGTTACCGATACTGAACAAAACCCTATTTGTTTTAAGAATTTAGACTTATTATGGGCTCTTTCGAATGAAAACATAGTCAAAGAAAGTTGTCAAAAGGGTTTCACCCGGATACTCTCAACTAGTGATTCCTAGTTTTGTAAGCTCAAGGGATCCCAGTATTGAAATTACTCTTGCTAGAGTGTTGTTTGAAACCCACTTCACTAGGGTCGATCCGGTTATATTCTTATCTTTTAAAATCCCTAAAATCTATACAAAAGCCTGAGGAATTCTTACTACCTTCTTAAACAAAAAGGAGAGAAATAGGATAGCATTTTCCTTCCTTCGGGTGCCCTCTACAGTTGCTTACAGTATCCGGGGTAAACTAAAAAACTAGATAGGGTTTCCTTCCGTTTTATTTGGAATTTATGAATAGGGTTATATAAACCAGGTTTTTTTTAGGCAGGTCTAGTTTCTAAGGGAAGTCAGAGGATCTCAAGGGATGCTTTAAGTACTCATTTTGTCAAAAGTGAGGTAAGAAAGCACCCGTTTTAATGACTTAGATAAAGACTGTATTTAGTCCATCTTGTCTACCATACAATCTAGTAAGTTTAGTATTGACAGTTTATGGAGCATTTCGAGTTGGTAGTTCAAACCCGAACCAGTGAGACAAGCAAGGGTTCCAGTCTGCTCGTATGTGTCAAACTGTCATTTTTGATTACTCTCGGAATAAGTAGGCTAATGAATCCGTGTTCTTTGGATGGACTTTGATCCCTCTATTTTATTTATTTGTTATTATCTTCTCGTACTGTAAGTAAATTCTTACTTCTTGACGGGTTCGTCCAAGCTGTAAAAATTAAGGATAATATAAACTACCAAGGGTTTTTACTCTTGTTCTGCTTGTTATTCCCTGCTAAAAACTCTAGTTAAAATAGATTCACCAAAGTCAAAGTGCGGTAGAAAGGGGAAGATCTTACAGTTTTAACTAATCTAGTGTAGGAATTCTGAATTGAAATAAAATAGATTGGGTTTTCGTTACTTAGGATCTTGCAAAAGTACCTTAGTCTAGGAAGTTCTAAAGCTGGGAAGCGGATTAGTTATCCGTAGGAAAGTATTGACTATAAATGTTCAAAATCTTGTATCTAAGTTTCTTCAGGAGTTTTCTCTAGGAATAGTTATGGGATTCTTTTATTAAAGAGTATCGAGGTATAATGGCTAAACAATTGTAGGGAATATAATATAGGTTTTAATCTAATTGGGTTTATACCTTAAACACCTAGATAGAAGAAACTTGTTTTTATAATTTTAACCCCGATTTAGAGACTCTTAAATTCCAATAAATTGGAACCCTAGCTAGTATTAGTTATAGAATTCCCTGTATCCTAAGGAGCCCTCCTTATTCCTCTTCCGTAGCTGTATCTTCATATCTGATTTCTTTCTCGGTAGATCGCTATGAAAAGGAGTTACATGTACATGGTTAAATACCGATTGACAAAAGGGAAAGACGAGGAAAGTCAAAGCACTCCTTTTCAGTTCCTTCAAAGCTATTACTAACTTCCTGACCTCGTTAATACCTATACCCGCTTTCCTAAGACCTATCTAGTCCAATCCTGTCCATCAACGAATCCTTCACTCCCAAGCAGCAACCTACCAACCTTTGCTTAGCCAGCTCGTAGTACTACAGAGTAAAACCACCCCAGATCTGTACCTACTTTCTCGAATTTCCTTTAGATCTAGCCAGCCTACTAAAGGAAAAGGCCCTGCTCTCATACAAGAATTCCTAGCTTTTGAGAACTCCCTAGCTTAGCTATTCTCTTCCTTAACTTGGATTGGGAACCCTTCCTGACTTCTTTAGATTGACTGTATTTCCTTACTCTTGCTAACTGAAATTGGGCAATAACACAACATCAAGAAAGACAGACTCAGTAACCTATACTTCTTTACTTAACTCTTAAAGCTTCTACTTAAAACCTGTAACCTTCTTTAGAACTAGAAAATTCTTAAGCCTACTAACTTAAGCCTGCTAACTAGAACCTTCCCCAGGAGATAGGTTTTTTCTCGGCTAGATGTATTCCGGAGCTTACACCCCATTATTGACTTACTTCCTTTCCCTTACTCTAAACTTTAACTTTCTTAGTTGTATTCTTATAACCTATACTTTTCAGAGCTATAGCTTCTCTTTGTACTACCTATCCCTTGTAGCTTATACTTATTGTAGCTATCTTACTCCTGGTATTCCTTGTACATTCCTGTAAAACTAAGGACTCCTACCTTATAGAATTTCCCTCTTTCTAAGACTGATTAATACAGAGGATTCCCATAAGACAGAAAAGATGCTATTAAAAGAAAGCCCTATCTCCACCAGAAACCTAGACAAAGGAACGCTAAAGCCAGACTCTTAATCTTAATGCCAAGACCCCCCCTGCAACTATAACTAACCTTTCGCTTCCCTTTCATTACTCACTACATGAAACACTTTGACTACTAAATTACCAGGATTATTAAGAAGGGTTAGGTTTACCCTATTAATAGAAAATCCCGGATTGCCCACATCCTCGAGTAACCCGGCTTTTCTAAATAGACTGGAGCTAGGGCCTATAAAATATATTAATAGAGTTTGTCTTTCTATAGGAATTCCTCTACAAAACAAAAACAGCTATCATGAAGATATATAGTAATCCTTATTTAAGAAAGCTAGGTACCTAAATATAGAGCTAAATCTGATATTTAGCGTGAAGTTTTTAGTAACTATAAGGTAGTTTATATCTCTGTAGACTTCTTCCTTTCTAAGTTAAGTCCTAAGTTAAGGATTACTCTTAACTAATAAATGCAAAATTAGACAATATCAGGATATTCTTGAGGTTTACCTTAGCGTTGTACTGATGAAGGGATATTCAAAGCGAAACACTGAGTTGAGTCTATTACAGATATATAGCCCAAGTCGAAAGGAAAGGAACTTCTTATTTCTTATTACCAAATGCTATTAATAAAGTATCTAACCCGAGGTTTGTTGTAAAGAAAAGACCCTATTTATTTTACTTTCGAATTCGAATCTAAAAAGTGCCCCTTTATTCAGTTACCGGATCACTTATAAAGGACTCCCTTCTTATATTGAGTACCTGAGAACAGCAACTACGCATAAAGGAAACTCAAGCAGCACTTTCAAAGTAAGGATCTTCTTACTAAATATTCTTTTACAGTTTATATAAGTTATTAATCTAATCATTAAGGACTTTATAAAGCTTGCTAGACCCCTTTTTATATCGTTTTTAAAACAAGTAGCAAGTCGAGCAATTGAAACCCTAAAAACTTAGCCTAAACTCCCGAAAGCCTGCAATATTAGAGAATAGGAAACAAATTCTGAGATTTATTCCTCTATTATGAGTAATTACAAAGAAAGTAAAATCTAAGGCTAGTTAGGGTAACAACCTCTAAAATTTCTTAGAGTAGCAAAATAGAATGTGTTTCAGGGATCTAGATTTATTAAAGAAAAAGCTCTGGTCTCAGGTACCCACGCGCCCTATGCCCAAACCTATACAACGATCCTCTCTATCTCTAAAATGCGCTTTACACTTGCTTTTAGCAAAGCGATTTTAAGTAATCTAAAAATTAGAGATAAAAAGATATAAACACGATAGAAGTTTTCTTACTTTTTAAGTAATAATATAGGTTTCGGGTTGGTTTAACGGTTATTAGATAATATTCTAGATATTCCACAATAGTTGAATGCGAATCTGTTATGCTTTCAAAAGAAACCTTGTACTCAGAAAGAAGGGGCTTTAGACAAATAAAAAGCTATAACAAAGGGAATTCTCGAGAGAGAAGTAGTTTTATTTGAAGCTATAGCACTTGTAATTCTAATGCCTGGATAGCTGGGAAAAGATTTATTTCTATCAAATTCCTAACTATTCTACTATTTTTGTGCAATTCCCTTTTAGTTTATAAAGCTAAGCTTGTTTTTTTTTGTAAATACGGCTGAAATAGGAGAACTTGTCTTGTCTAAACTTTTATATTCATTAAGGGGACACTTAATATAAAAAGGAAATCCTAAATCAATAAGAATATAAAAAACTAAAAAATAAAGAAGAATCTTTCCGGCTAGATAATAGAGAGAACTTAGTAAAGATACTCGTACAAATGATAATAAGGAGCCTAAAATACTAATAAAATCGATTTATAATATATAATAAACCAAAATTGGTACTTTTGGCAGATTCGGTAACACAAGGAATACGCGAAAGAGGAAAATATCTACTTGTCAGAAAAGTAGAGTTATAAAGACAATATTTATACCCTCAGGTTTCGTAGATCCTTTTTGTAAGAGAAGTTTGCTTCATTAATAAGTAGTAAAGAGCACTGCGGATGTGTTAACTAATTTCCTCGAGAGAGTCCCTTGCTGAAACCAAAATATGTAAAAGTTTTCCTTATTAAGGGCCGCTTAAACTTTACTCCGCGTTTCCTTTAATTTAATAAGATAGAGATTTATCTGACGATATAAAATCTTACAAGGTTTCGGTGTCTCCTACTAAAAGAAAGATATTAGCTCCTACACGAGGAAGATCCTAGTTTTAGTATAATTAGACTTTTGAGGTACTATTTGGTCTGAATTAGTTAAAAATTAGTAAACTTAAAGCCCAGCTTCTAATAAGTACAGAATTGCTGAACAGTACCCTTGTAAACCTGGGATACCTTGTCTGAGGTATAGGGAAAAGACTCTCAATAAATATGCGTTCAGCTTACTCGCTTTTGTCTACATCTGGATATCTCTAAAGCCTCCATATATAATAGAGCTTTATACATCCAATTGCAAAACCCACTTTTCATTCCGAAGTCTTTGGACTTGAAACGGAACCCTTACAAATGTATATAGGGGTTTGCTATAGTAACTTTGGGGAATTTGGCTTAATGCGAAAATAAGTAGGAGTTCACTTTTGACCCCCGGATTAACAAAAGGGATGGTTATGCTTTAATAAAGCAAAGAATATAGGCGATTTCTCAGTTTTTAGCAACGCAGCCCTACTTTTAACTTATAAGAATCCATATAACTGCGTATATCTTATTTCGGTTTTGGGGTAGAGATTCTCCTTATAAATAGCGACTTTCCGTTCCTTTTATTAAATAGCACGGATTTATGAAAAGGAGTTCTCCTCTGGTTCAGGTCGATAGCATTTAGTGCAATATTTTATGTTTATTATTACAACTCACGAATCATAATGTTTTTCAGAGGAATAGTTAAAACTAAATAGAACTAAATTACCAGTCTAGATAGGGTCCTTTTTGAATGTTAAATATCATACTCATGCCATTTTTCCCTATTCTTTTTCTTCTCTTCTACTCAGAGCATCGGATATTCATTAAAACCCAAACCGAGCTCATGCATGAACTATTCAAAAGCAGGTGTTTTATTGCTCAAGGGTCAAAGGTTTCTAATTGAGATTTTGGGACTTGAACCGTTGCATATCGGCAGGGTGCAGCCTTGATTTAACCTTTAAAAAGGAGTGCTGCATCGTATTAACACAGCTCTATTTATAAGTAAGCTTGGATTCTAGAAGTTATTTAGAGAATTCTCCAATTGCTGTTCCTTTTCGCATAATAGTATTTCCAGAGCTGCTTGTTTATCTCACGCGATTCTTGCTTCTTAGTCTTGGTCTTGGTATTAAGGCTTCAAGGTTTTTCTTAGTATTTATTAAAATTTCAAATATCCAATATCCAAAAATATATAAGCTTAGGTAACAAGTGCTAGGCAGCCCGCGTAAAGAAAGGCAATTGTGTCCGAATGAATTCCCTTTGAATTTTAGTTAAATCGTTTGTAGCACCGCCTCTACCTGAGGTATTGGATGTTTCCTTTATAGTATTCCAGTGGTGTTTAGGAAATAAAGAATTCTATAGTAGTAAGCCTATTCCAGTTTTTGAAGGTTAAGAATGTTTAATACTAAAACATTAGCTTATTTCGTTTATAATGTTTGGTTATTAAAAAAGGGCAATAACAGAATTTTATTATAACTCAGTCTCCGGACATATACGAACGAATAAGATAATCATAATAGGCTACAAGGGACCCTTAATTATAATAGTTACTAATGGCTAACTAATATTCTCGGCTTATATACCCTCGGTTATCAAAAATTCAGTGTGCAAAACAAGTTCTTCATATGCTAAGTTTTTTTATTCAGGTCACAGAGGAACAGGCAACTCCTTACTTGAATTGCTAGAACCTTTAAAGCAGCTACACCTTTTGACTTACTTATTTTTAAGAGCTTTACCTAAACTATTCTTCAGAGCTATTAAGAACCCTCCTTACCTGTACTCTTCTTCTTGTTATTAGCTATACCCTTTATTATGGGAGATTCCTCTCTTTGTAAGTTTATAAGGGAGATGTTAGCTGTACGTACTCTTAGGAGCTGCTAGCCTTACTGTAGCTAATGTAGTTCTTGTATTCTTGTCTTGTAAGCAGGTTAAGGAACCAGTACAAGAATGGATTTGTATTCTTATATTGTATAGAAGTTGAAGTGTAGAATTTAGATACTAAAGGACTTAGGAAAAAGGAACTTAGATTTAATAGAAAAATGCCAAGGTTTATATAAATTCTTTCGTTTTTCTGCAATTTAGGTGTCTCGTAACTGTTCCTACATTTGACCAGTTTATCGTGCGTTTTAAGATGTTTTCAAGCCACGGAATTCTCTCTATCTTGAAATTTTTCAATATAACAATCGTTAAAAAGCTACTCTATTCGTTGGAAAAAACTACATAAATAAATTACTGACCCTAGTCGTATCGTCTCTTGTGCATTCACCTAAACAAATAATTTACTTAATAGAGAGTCTAATAGTGACATAGTTACTCTAAACTTCTCCTTAGTAATAAATATTCTTGGGTAGCAGTCCAATATGAGACATCACTAAGAGCTAGTATAACGTCAGACTCTCTAAAAACGTTAGAAGTTTAAAACCTATCCCTCAATTTGTGAATTTATTAGCCAAACCTGTTAAAGTCAGATCAAGATAATAAGTAAATTGAGTATATATATTCTGAAAGTCGGTTAGAACCAAGGATTAAGCTTAGGCTTTAATTTCTTGTTGAACTTTATACTACGTTTGCCAGTTGGCCTGAATAATTAGAGATATATCAAGAAGTTATGTCACGTAAATATATGTTCTGGTATAAATCTAGGCTGTATTCTAACTAAGTAAAAATCTTAATATTATACTGAACTTATTTATTTTTATGATTTTTTTATTGCTCTTTCGTATCCCTTGGGTTAACTAAAGCTGGATTTACTCTGGCTTTGACAGTATAGTTCACAGATATTCTACTCTAATTGATAGAACTTATTATAAATCTCAGTAAAAAAAAGGGAGGTTATCAAGAATAGTATTATCTTCTCCCTTTAAAACTCCCATAATACATAATCTTGAGAGAAGACACTTCTAAGTGTCAACAAAAAAACCAACAACTAGTAATAGAAAACCCCTATTTCTTCCGATTTTATCCAACTACAAGCATCCTCTTACAATAAAAGTATAAATCTTGTATGACTTTTTACTCGCACAACAGAAACCAACTTTACTTTAGACTTTAGGTGGTCTCTTCTCTTGGTTTGTTCCTTCTTGGACTCTTTTAGAGTTGAGTCAGAGTTCTTTCTAAGATGCAAGCAGTTCAATTCATATATTTGCCCATCTTTTTTTTTAGTTCGAACTGGGCTTTATTGAGCACTTGTCTTTTTATTCCTATGATAGTCCCCCTAGTAGAAAAAGATTCCTAATAACTCTACATGAAAAAACCTTAAGATCCTTCATAACACTCTTAGTAAATTTATACATTATTAGTATGCCCGATACATCTCTCCTTACCCAAAACAAGATAAAAGCTTCCAAGGACAAGTTATCAGAGATCTTTAGTTAGCTGGACGTGGTTAAGCATTGAGAGAAAGAGCCAAATACGGAGAAAAACTCTCTTGGGGGAACCCTTGATACTACGATATAGAGTAAACAAGGTACTCATATTTTTTTTTTCTACTCAACAAACTTAAACCCTCCTGACCCACTTTAGGCCTTTGTAGCCACGCTTTATTACTCGCACAATACCATAAGGGCCTCCCCGTTTAGACATTTATTCTGTACTTTAGTAAGTAGTGGTTAGTTTTTAAGGATTCAAAATTCTTTTGGGCGGGGTTAGATAGATATCTTTTCCTTTTGGCCCTATTATTAAAAAACTCGAGCTAGCGTTTACTTTGTAAAATGGCGGAGTCTCGGAAAACTTAAAGGTTTGTATGTAAGGTTATATAAATTCCAATATAAATAGGGGTATATTATATCAGCCCTGGCTTAGACAAAAATTAAGTATGTTACGGGTTTCGAGATTACGCTTTTGGATAACCTATATTCGATAGACTTTTTGAAGAAAGAGCTCTACTAGTTACTAGGCAAATAAGTGTACTTCTTTGATAAAAACTAAAAGCCCTGTAGATATTTAAGTTATGAAAGTAAGGATCCTATTTGGAAACACTGCCTGACAACTATTTCCGGACCTAACCCTAATATTTTAGGAGTACCTCGTAAAAACTATAAACCGGCATACTACTAAAGTATAGATCTAGTATATCTAAGGGATTGTAATAACAGAATACAGAAAGATCTTCCGTTTCCTTTCTAGATGCTTTTTCTTAGTGTTTTCCTAGGGAAAGGTGATGGTATCGCGAGGGTTCCTTCCCATTTCTCTGTCCTTTTCCTTTAGTGTACCCCTAAAGATACATAAGAAACCTAACATTGACACAGAGGGAAATGACTGAAGCCTGCAAGCTAATGCAAGGGGACCTAATTCCTGTCAAATACAAGATAATTACTAAGGGCCACAGAGTGAAATCGCTTACTGGTGAATACTAAGAGAGGTCAATTACTAAGCGTCAGCCTATAGTTAAGGAATCCCCTTACTTGAGAACACCATACTTGTCATACATACGAGGATAGAAAAGCCTAATACCAAAGACTATCTACAAGCTAAAAGACGAATCCCTAAGTTCATTCCTAAGCCCTAAGCTGACACTGATTGAAATCCTTAACTTGAAAGTCTATACAGGCTCGAGGGATCCCTTTGCTTGAGAATAGTTTGCTTGAGGGAAATCTCCTTTCCTTGACAACTTCCTTGGTTTGCAATACAACAAGTAGACCTAATCCCCCTGCTAACAACAACAAGAATTCCCTTGACAGCAATACAAGTAGTTCCTTAGTTCAATTCCTTGGAGTTCATTAAGAGAAAACCCTTGCTTGAGAATAGGTAACACTGGTAAATACCTTACTCCAAATACCAATTCCCAAGTTAATACTCTAATACTGAGGTCTATTACCAGTGCTCCTGGTTGAGGAATCCCTTGCTAACACTTGACAGTCCCTAAGTTAAAATACCTAATTCCTAAACAAATTCCTAAGTCCATTAACTAGACTAATTCCTACTTGCCTGAAGGAAATCCCTAACAGCCCACTGGCTAACAACTAGTCCCTAGCTCCAATACTAGTAGTTCATAACAGTCCCATAAGCTAAGAAGGAACTTAGGACTGCTAATACAGAGGTGCCGATTACTAGGACTCACTAGGTCTACTTCCCTTGGCTGAAATGCTAGTTGTTCATAACAGTCCCTCTAGCTAAAGGTAAATACCTTAATTGAAAGCCTCTTACTTGCTCTAGGGTATCCTTGTTTGAGTGAAAGACCTTAACCGGAAACCTAGACTGATTTTCTAAATGCTAGCTAATCAAGGTCCCTAATCCCAAGATAAGAGGGATATAACCAGTTTTAGAGTGTATTTGACTTAGAGATTGTTCCTTTACGGCCGAGGGAATTCATTCCTTATCTCCTAAACCGAGTGGGGTTCAACAAGGGAATTACTAGTTAATACAGAATAACTGCCTTAGCTCTCGCCTTGTACACATACACTCTCTCGTACACATACGAGGGTACTTAGGGCTCACTAGCTAAAAGGGTAATGACTAAAGCCCACAGAGACTGTGACAGAGGGAAATCTCCATTCCTCGGTAGTTCCATAGCTCAATTCCCTAGAGTTCCCTAGCTGACAGAAGGTGAATACCCTTACTTGAGAATCCCCAGTTAATACTGAGAAATTCCTTCCTAATAGGGCAACTAGGCCAATTCCTAAGCTAGAGCCAAAGTAGATTCTAAGCTAGTTTACAGGATAGAAAAGGAATCCCTGAATTAATTATAGGTATTTGTTGTAAGCTCTTTCAGCTAAAGTCCTTTGAGAGTATCTTACTATCCTAAGAGTTCTACTGGAGTGTTTATGAAGGAGTAAGACCCTCTTTAGTTGTAAAGCTGATAATCCACAGAATGTAAGCTGACATTGATGGTAGAAACATCTCTTCTTTGTGAGATTCCTAAGAGTTCTGAGTTTAGAGTAATTCCTTGTATTTTATAGATAGTTTAGACTCTCAACATCAGGGATTGAAGGTAAAGATGTTGGAGTTAAAGAATGGTTATAATGGAGGCATCTAGATCTTACTTAGGTGAGTACTTATCCGATATATCTGTGACAGTGTCGCTAGGCTTAAAGAATTAATTGTTCTAATACTTTCTAATGCTTATGCGGGTACAGCCTAGTTTGACTTTGTAAAGCAAGTTCTAAGGAACTCCCTACAATACTAACGCATAGCCTCTCTTTCTTTCTTTCGAGCTACACTTTCTCCATCAGCTACACCGGTTTCACTAGCTTTGGACTTAGGAATCCCTTGCATTCGACAGTACCGTACTTGCTTCTTAGGCTCGCTAGCATTTAATGACAGTAGAATCTGTTTCAATTAGCAGTATTAGGAATATGTAATAAACTGACTGTAAGTACTATTATTAGATCTTCCTAAGAAGAATTAACAACTGAATACTGAATACACTTGCTCTGAACGAATTCCCTCTTTAGGAATAAGTAATAAGGATTCCGGAGGTTAAGATATTATTATTTCCTAATTGAAGAAGATGGACAGCTTCCAAAGAGAGGGTTCCTAGCTTTCCTTTATCTTCCTAACTCGTCAATCCTCTTCCTCCTAACAAGTCAACTTCCCTCCTGTTCTTATAGCGAATCCCTTACCCGAGGTTCAACTAAACGCTAGATTTTTTGGTGTCCATAGAAAAGAGCTTCTTCATGTGTATCGTATTGACTAAGAGAGCCTGTCAATTATTTCTTTATTCATGTATAGTTTACGTCGTATAGCTAGAGTTGTTATTACCAAAGATAACAGATTGGCTTTGGTTCTTGTAAAGCAAGAATAGGAGTTTCCTTAACTTAATATGATGATATCGCTCTTTTTGTTTTAGAGATAATAATCAAGAGGAATGTATAATCAAGTGTAAGAAATTGCAGGGCTGAATTAGAGTTCCCAGTCCCGGATATTACTATTTTGAGTTAGGAGGGTTAGGTACTTTACTCTCTGAATTGTATTAGTTCTTCAGTGTAAGCTAGGAAAGGTAGTGTAGCTGAAGGTGTTTAAGACAGAAACCTGATATTATCTTGTGCTAATGGAAAGCAATTCTTATTTTCTTTGTAATGGACATAAGGCTTAGACTCTTAATCTTGTTTGTTTCCTAATCTTAAATCTTAGAGGTTTCTGTAATGTTCGAAGTTCTTAGAGAGCTGGATTCCGATCTACAAGGAGTTTCCAATTCTAATGCTTATGATGGACATTGTCTTGAGGGAAAAGTTTACTTACTTTTGGAGGAGATAGATACATGGGAGTAATTGTTCTAATGGAAACGAGCTAAACCTGTGACTAATCCGATAAGGGAAGCATAACATAAAACAGATTCTCTTCTTGGTTTCCTAACCTTCTTTGGAAGCTCTTTCAACTGTTTATTGTATGTAAGTTTGCTGCTTATGGAAAGCTGGCTGTATCGCTCGCAAAGAATTGAAGCTAAACTTAAAAAGAAGTAGGTGTGAAAGCAGGTCTATTTCTTGAAGAAACTGGGATTCTGATTCTGATATAGAAAAAAAAAAACTTAAGTCAAGAAGAAGAGTATATAGGACTTTAGCAGGTGCTTTAATTTAATATAGGAAGGATTTCGCTTTTTAGTAACAAAAAAGTTAAGAAGTTTTTTCTGGATGAGGTACAGATATAAATCCGGTTTAGCTCTGACGAAAGGTTCCATTAAGTAAGGTTTAGACTTTTTCGAAGGGTTTTTCTAGCTAAAAAGAAAAAACTGGGTATAGTTATTACGAGGCTTTCTAAGAGGTACACAAGTCTAATATACATTCAGAGAGTTATAGCTACTAAGTTGCTAAAAGCAGGCTGACATTGCAGGATTCTAAGTTCTAAGAATTCCTTGTTTTGTATCAGTTCTTCAGCTTTTGTTCAGTTAGGCTAGGCTTATTGATTGACGGTATCAAAGAAAGGAGGATTCTATTTCTTTGTAACAGTGTAACAGTAACAGGAGTTTCCTTATAATATCGGGGATCTTACTCTTACGTACAGAGAGAACTATTTTCCTAACCAGCTTCGGGTTTTGTATTCTGTAAACCAATCAGGTTAACGCGTATATAATGGTATTGCATTAGTTGTATACGGATTCCCAAGTCAAACTTATTCATTTCCTGAACCAGATAGGATAATTGTTGCTATTTGTATTGAATTTAGTAGATTCCTAAACCTGTGTAGGTACTTTTTCTCGGTGCACCAATTAAGTAAGATGAAATATCCTTTGCTATTTTTCTAATGGGACTGGAATAATGTTATTGACAGCTCCAAATGTTTAAGCTGGTATAGGAGACTCGGATTTTCTTGATAGTAGAGTCCTAGATATGGAACTCTCTGAATGTAGCTTTGTGCAGCTAATGGAAAACGAGCCTAACCAATATCTAATGAATGACATAGCCGGCTAATGAGTCAATTGAAAATTCTTGTCTTAAGGAATTGAAGGCACAGAATACTGATTCTCTGACTGATAGATTCCCACTTCTCTTGGTTGGTTTCTTAGGTTGTAGATAACTATTCTGGATTTACTAACATCGGTATTTGACTTCTTGTACATGCCGAATCCGTTTTCTTCTAATCTTAATCTGAGATTCCTAACTATCCAAGTTCTAACTCTAACCTATAACAGGAATAACATAGTACAGTCCTCTTGAAATTCCACGGACTCTTCTAGCAGGTTTTAAATCTTTAAGGAATCAGTAACAGATGTTTGCTGTACCAAGCTTCTCAAGAAGAAGAGGAGCTATCATAGGTATTTATTCTCTTCTCCTATAAAGTAGTCTCGCTCTTAAAAGTCTCTGGTTCGTTCCTAGGTAAAGGGTCGCAAAGACTCCTAAAAGGCATAGGGCATAATAAGTCAAAAGAGTTAAGAGTAAGGTACAGATTTTCCAGTAAGGTAGGCTCCGTTTTCCAGGTATTTTCTTCCAGTTGTTAGTGTCTCAAGTCTTTGGGATGAGTATTTAGTCCTTGGTATTCCAGCACAAGTCAAAGAGTTTCTCTATAATAAGGTAAGCTGCTTGCATTATGTCATGCTAGGATCCCTGTAAACTAAGTGATAAAAGATTAAAGACAAGGAATCTAAGGACTCTAATAAAGATCATTAAAGAATTTACTTTATCTTGAGTTTCTTAATTCTTAGTTCGTCAGTACTTGAGGGTTAGTTTTAGGATCTAGGAAGTCAGTTTACTAGTTAACGTAGTTTCGAATAAAGTAAGCGCTTACGGATGTAACCAAATTTTCATATCGAAGATTTCAATATATAGGAAGTCTTTGCGGAGGGGTGCCTTGAGAATTAAGTAAAGTATCCAATTCCCTGAATGCTTAAGTACATCCATGTTTAGGTATTCCAAATTCTAAAAATCGGTTAGATAAATCCCTTTCTAGAAATAAAACGACTCCCACTAAGTTACGCATTTTTTAATTACCAGGACTCTAGAACCTAAGATAGATTTCCTTATTTAAATCAATTACCCTAAGCTAGGCCAGACAAGAATAGGGGAAGCCTTCAAGGATTAATAACTCTAATTCTAATACTGCTTTTACTGCAGCTAGGATTTTTACTGATTAGAAAACTTTCTTAATTCCAGTTAAAAATGAATCCAAGGGTTCCTAGTTACTTTTTTTTACTTGTTCTTGGAGAGCCCAAGGTAGCTCTAAATTCTGTATAAAATTCTGTCAAGCTAAGGAGTTTTAGAATAGCACTTGTTATAGTCCTAAGAATTTCAGATTTCCAAGAGAATTCCTAGTATCTAGTATTTTGTATTTTCTTTTCCTTTGAGAGATTCCTTTGAGTTGAGAGTACGTACAGTCCTAGTATTTATAGAACAGATAATTGTAGTCTTAGTTCTTGTCATGAGGGCCTAAGAAGGCTACCTAGTTGTAGCAGTTGAAAGCTGTCCTTTTGTCAAGTAAGTCTTTTGTCTTGACAGTGGATATAGGGAAACCAGATATTCTCTTTCCTTTGAAGTCTATTCGATAAACCAGATACTTCTGGAATCTCTTGTATTCTAGAGTCCTAATAATTTCATAGTTTAAGTTTAGGATATAACTCTTGGAAAGGGAATGCCTGTGCAGCTAATGGATTTAGGATAACCAGATTCTGATTCTCTTATAAGTCTTCTTGTAATGGTACAGATTTATTTCGATATTCCTAATTCTATTTCCTTTGTAAGCAAGTTAGTTTATATCTTGATGCTATGCTAGAAAGCTTTATTCCGATTAAGTGTTAAGTAAGTGCTGCTAAATAACTAACAGAGTTGGAAAGCGAAGGTGTTCCAGTTTAAGATAATGTATTCCAGGTATTAGAAACCTTTGTTCAGTATCTTTCTAGAGGGAGAAACCTGGCTGTATTGCAGGCTTTTAGGATAACATATTCCAGGGTTTTTTATTCTTTAAACCAATTGAATTCCGGTATACAAACAAATAGTGTATAAAAGTACTTCTTTCTTTGGACCTACCAATCTAACTAACCTTTCGTTTCTTGAGCTAACTAGAAAAATCCTCAGTGTAAACCGGTAAAGGAATTGAAGCTAAAAACTTTCTAATGAGTTTAGAGGAATCTCTGAATCGTGGGATTTGCGGTGTTGCAGATAACGGATTCTAGATTCTATTTGTTTAGGAAAGATACTGATAATTCTTAATCTTATAGAGTGTTCCTGTGACATAAAATGTATTCATTCCTTAATTGGGAATTTTGTTCTTGGCAAGAGGGAAAGTGAGGATAGGGACTTATGGAACTTCTCCGATGAATTGATGGCAAGTGGATGAATTGAAATGGAATTTCTTTATTAGGGTTAGTTAAGTCCAGTCGTCATATCCTAGTCAAGTTAGAATTCCCCACGAGTATCCTAAATAGTAAGAATTGAGACCACAAAAGCCAAAAATATTTAAGATTAAAGAATCTCTGAGATTATATAAACTTGAATCCGCGCACATCATTTGTCTATATTCTCTAGGGTATTGGAGGGTACTTTAGAGATTGAGTTATAGCAAAGTGATTACATCAACAGAAAATGAGATTCTAAAACACTCCTTTTGGTGCCGAAATCGCCTGGATCCCTGTATTATGGTGTACCGCGCTCTCTACCTTAACAAGAGTAACCTATCCTCTGTTACCCTTTATTAAAGCTCTCTATTTGTTATTGCCTTGTTTACACCTAAAAATACTTTTCTATTCCTTAGTGGGGGGCTATATTTACTTTTACTAAGGAGAGTAGCCCTTTTTTTTTCTTTGTCAGTATTTAAGAGTTTAACAGGATAAAGATACCCCAAAATAAGGAGAAGTAGATCTCTAGAGATAGGTTTATATCTTTCTTAGTTTGTTTATCTTGCTTATAAGATAGTGTTGATTAGAACCTACGCCTTACTCTGTTAGTGTACCTTGATTAAAGGCATTTAAGGAATAAAAAGGCACTTTAGTCCTGGGTTTCCTTTTGTTTCTAGGTTTCCTCTTTCGTATTAAAAGATGTTATAGAGTAACTAGTTTTCTTGTCTTTCTGAGCCCATTAATTGGGTAGTATAGTTATTAAAGAGCTTTCGGTAGTAGGCGTAAGAAGGTTATGGTTATGAAAGGAAGTATTCTCAAGAGTTTAGGTATAGCAGCTAATAAGACTGGTAGATAGAGAGTATTCTAGCTTTGAAGAAAGGTATGCTACCGAGTAAGAAGAAATAAGTAAGAGTAAGAAAGGGATTAGATCCAGGTATTCCTTATGGTATTCCGATCATCTGAACAAACAAGCCAAAGGGAAGTGTTTCCTTCATGTTCTATTTGTTTTAGTAAAGGTATTTTGGATAGAAACTTTAAAGGTTATTGGGTTTCATTTGTATTTTTTAAGTCAGCTTTTCTTGGTGGTGCTGCTAGTGTAAGGTTTAACTATCTACAAGACTCTCCCTCCCTACGCAGTAACAACTAAAACTATAGGAAGTTTACTTAACAATCTATTACATCTATCTATAAAATCAATAAGAACCTAATAAACTTATATAATTCTTAATTATAAAGGCAAACTCCTATACTAACTCCTATACTAACTCTTATATTATACTACTAACTCTTATATTATACTTCTTAAGAAGACAAATAACCGTGGTAACATGATAGCTGTAAAGAGGACTGGTATAGAGCTCCTAGTCTGTCTCCATAAGAAACCCTAGGCTAAGAAACAAGGACAAGGTATGAAGCCTTAAGTGAGTAAGAAAGATGAGACAGCCTAGTCGAAACTGCGGACCCGGAGTATTAAATTATATCAAAGGGGCACTTAATTAACGAAATTAAAATGTAACGGATTCTTGTATACTCGTAGCGAATACCTGCCTATAGTTACATAAAACTTATCTTAAAAGAGTTTAAGTACCTTCTTTGTTCAGCTAAAAACCTCTTCCAAAAAACGTTAGTTCAAATACTCCTAAATTAACAAGGATTTCGATAAAACTAAATTTGAATAATAAATTTGGTGTGCGTCACAAGAGTTACTAGAAGCACCTAAATAGACCAACATTCATGAGAATGGGAGCTATCTTAGTAAGGGGGAGAGAGAGTTTAATAAAAAAAGTTACTAGCTCTTAGTCCCTCTCCATATGGATTAATCAGAGAAAGAAAGAGTGCATAACTTCACAAACCTACCGTTGATCAACTACAGTAATTACTATACCATCCTATTATAATTCTATCTAAATGATTCTGATTCCTATACTTTAATGGATCGTACGACACCTGGAGCTGGGTCCTAATCAGTATTATAAATTTTAGTAAATCCAAGAAAAGCACTGTTAGAAAGAGTTTTTTGAGATAACTATTAAAATATAAACTTGTTACTTGCTTACTTTTTCTCATCTCAGGGTTTCTCCGGAGGTAGACTTTGATGTAGATTTGGGCTTAAAGCTATGGCTCTCAAGTATTAAATACCTTTGATAATAGACTATCCTATGACCGGAAAAGAGGTAATTATACTAGAAGCGGCTAGTTTTTTTGTAAGAAGAGGAAACAAAACTCAATGTATTACAAGGATTCCTAGTTGTGATAGCATTAGCCTCGAAACTTTTTTTCCTATTTAGAGCTATATACTTAACTAGAATCCTTTATAAATTAATATTACAGGTTATTGCTTTTACAATCCCTTAGAAATTACATATAGTAATAATATAGGAGATCCTTTTTAGTTATGTCAGTGTAACTCCTTTCTCTGTAGTTTGATACTAATCAGTTACCATATCTTTTACCGTAATTGATTCCACTGGGCTGTCTTCTATGAACTCAGGAATTTTTGATGTAATATGAATGACATTTTCTTGAGTAAACCTATAAAGCACAAACGTAACTAGTAAAACTTAGCCAGCCCTATTGTATTGTGATCAAAACAGTATCTAAACAAGGTCAAAATATGACAAGGAATATTTTGTTAAAGAACTTTTCCAGATAAAAAGAAGGCTTTAAAACTTCTCTGCCCAGATTAATAAAAAGTAAATTACCTACATCATTTAATAAGCTTGTCTCATTCCCAGATCAAAAGGAACTTCTTATATCTAAATCCTTTCTGTAAAAGAGTATATAACTAAAACTACTCCACAATTATAGATAGAAAATTTAGAATATTATAGGAAGCTCTGCGCCGGGTTTGAACCTTTGCCATGCTAACTCGAAGAACTCGTGCTTTACCACTTGGATATACTCCATAAAATTGAAACACTACTTACTAGAGTTACTATAACTACAGTATTCAAGCTAAATCTAAGTCTTCTTCTATTCTTTTCTATATAGGATTCAAAAAGTAAGCAGTAAAAAGTTTATAAAGGGTATCTATAAGCAAGAACCAACAACCAATAGTCAAGGTGTAAAGATCCGCCATAAATAGGTATAGTATACTTAATATATTATCTTAAAACTCCCTTCCTACGGATGCCCCTTTCGGGGTAAGAGTAACCTTCCTCTCTACTAAAAAGGGTTTCTCCCCTCCCTATACAATAACAACTAAGCAAAGGAAGAAGACACCATAAACAATCTAATACGATCTACTGTATATTCCTTATTATTACTCTTTACCGGATCCGTTATCCTTGGTTTTTGAAAAGTATTTACTGGTGTAAAGGAAGTTTTGATTTTTTAGTTAAGGAGTCGAAGTAAAGTACTGGTTATTCCAAAAGGATGCGTATAGAATAGATTTACAAGTATTCAATGAATGGCGAATAAACCTAGTAAAAACTTTCGTCAATCCCAAAACGGAGAAACCCCTCTCTACTTCTTCATTTCCGCCCGCATCCCTTTTGATGATTAAATCGAAGCTGTCCGCACCCGACAAGCAAGAGTTCAAGTCGCAAAAACCTTATAAATTTGTTCATTCAAAAATCTAACTATAGAGTAAACTGTTAAGGAGTTCCCTCGAAAGACTTTTATTATACAAGTGAATCTCAAGTTCTAAAAACATTAAGTTGACAACAAGATAACCAGGACTTCCTCCGTTGAACCCTTGCATGCTCCTACTAGAACTCAGTGCTCTACCGACTATACCACTAGTTACTAAAATCTCAGAGGTTTGAATCGAAGGCTCTTCTTAAGTTAGAGTTTCTTTTCTTTCAAGAGCAGATTTCTATTCTTGGATGGATTCAAATAAGAACCTGCTCTAGACGTAAAAGGGTCTCCTTTAGTATTCTAGGGACCTATAAGTATGCTTTATTTGAGATCAGTTGGAGATTTCCTTATGCTAAGTTCCTTTACTAAAAGTACCCAGGTAAGCATGCTGTTTGTTAGGGTAAAGTTAAAACTATTTACTAGAGTTTAGATCAAGGGATTCCTTTAGTGAGGTAAGCAACCCAAGTGTAGCTAAAGTACTTATTAAGAGTTTTTGAAAAGTGAAGAATTTCAGATACATTTAGGATTAATGTCAACAACTGCATTACCGCAGGAAATCCCACGAAGTAAAAGAAGTAACAAGATCTCCATTTAGATCGGCTTTTTTCTAAAAAGTCAATTAGACTGTATAATTAGGATCTTGTGACTCGAGAAAGAACTCATACAGAAGACTGGGTAGATCTTTGTACATTAACTTCTGAGTCCTTAAAAGGGTTGGCTTTTCTATAAGTCGCTATTAGCCGTCTCTTTCTCAACAGCTCAGTGGCAGAGCATTCGGCTGTTAACTGAACGCGCATGGGTTCAAACCGAACTGGGGGAGTTGGTAGGAATCACAAAAAGTGTATCCAAGCTTCAGGATTTTCTAAACGAGATCCTTTTTAGGTTTAGGAGGGTCTTCTTGTTATGCTAGGGAGGATAACGCTTAGGTAATACTTTAAAATAGATATATGATAAATTTCTACTAAAAGTTACTGTCTCTTCATCAAGGCTCAGAGAAAGAAGTGCAAATTACCCCGGTTGAGCCCAAGAGGAGCTTGTATGTATTTAAAAAATTGCCCAGAAATTGGATTTTTAAAGCTTTATGAAGCTAAAAAGACATTGAGTTGTTTAGAGCAAGTACTAAAAAGGGGATAACTTATTTTTGGATTGTAATCACTTAAATAGACATATTTACTCGCGCAATTAGAATTCCCAGCTGAACTATTGGGTATACATACCATAGTAGGTAGGATCCAACACCCTCCCTATTTTTGCTGGTAAAGCAAGATTCTTTCTTTGTTTTAAGCTGTTGAAGGTTGAAAGCCCTGACATTTACACAAGGTTCATTTTATACTTAGTGCTTCTAGCCAAGTTTTCTTAAACTTCAAATTCTCTATAAGGGGGTGTAGGTATTTTCTCACCAAGAGTTTTCTTTTGCTACCAGTTTTAATATTAAAGTAAAAACTCATTGATTGATCAAAGGAAGAAATAACGATTCTACTTCGTTATACTCCAAGGAAAACGTATACACTACTCACTTTCTAATAAAATACATTTTTTGTACTAAATTTATTGAAGTGCTCCCGGGTTTCCTAGCTGGAAAAGTTCCTATACTGTATAACCTCCTAATCTTGTCTATATGAAAAAACTTGGTAAATATACTTTTTTTCATGAATTTCTCTGTACCTTGAACTCCTAAGTGAATTTCATTCGCAATTATAAGCAGATCTGAGTCATTATCATTTGCAAATACTTGTAAAAATCCGAAAGCTAGGGTTAGCTTACCCCTTACTTGTCTTTTATAATATTCTTGTAATTAATCGTATGTTCAACATATAAGCTCGAACTTTCTATCGGACACCCGTAAAACCACCCATGGGTTCTTTTTTGCTTCAAACCCAAACCTAGAAACTTAAATTTTGTTATACTTACGGGTAATCAAAATCCTTGCTTTTACCTTTTTTGCTAAACTGATTATTAAAAGTATTCGTCTATACAACGTTTGTTATGTCTGTAGCAACACTAAAGGAGCTCAAACCTTTTTGACGGCTGGGACTCGAAACCCACCTTACGCCTTGACAGAGAAGCGCTCTAACTGATTGAACTGCCATTTTAGAGTAGAAAGGACTTATTTTCAATTACTAGCACGATAAAAAAGATAGTTTGGGTTTCGAGATGAGAGACTTACCCTACTAAGCAGCAAAATTTACATATTTTTAGAGAGAAACAACACGTGAAACTCGTTTTGGATTAGGACACGAAAATCTTTTTTAAAATATGAGTAATCAAAATAGCATAATTTATATAGTGCTGGGATATGCCTTGAAAAAAAAGTTTTCAATCGAGTTATAGATTTTGGTGGGGATATTTTACAAAGCTTTTTCTATTGGGTGGCCTATAGGGAAGATGCCCAATTGTAGGCTTCATTTGTGTTGAAGTGACCCTTCAAGAGGTCTCTATCTTTATCTTTTTGTTATTATTGGTACTTAAAAGACTAACCAAGGATTTACTGAATGAAAAGCATTAGGAACGGAACTCAAGAGAACTCTGTATTAGTTAGTTAGTTAGGAACTTTTTTCCTATATCATAAAAGAAACAGCATTTTTAGTACAAAGAAGTATAAAGCGTTAGAGGATCAAAAAACTCCTTAGAAAATTTTTACATTAGCCCGGGTACCAAATCTATATAAGGTTTGGGATACTGATAAAGGAGCCCCTTTTTAAGACTATATTTACCCTGTTTGCGTGCAGGAGAAGAGGGTAACCATAACATTTATGAGCAATCCTCATTATAATTCTACTTATTCTCGGCACAAATAAAAGAAAGCGAGCTGGGCAATTACTATGCGATGTGGTAGATTATCAGGAGACGTCGAGACCTATTCCTTTATTTGCTTTGACAAAAATGTTGTAAATATTCTTAAATTAAAGGAGCTTGCCCTGTGCTGTAGATTAGTGGGCAGTGTATAAAAAACTGCACTTATATGCTTCGGTAATGATAGGAATACTATATAGGTTTTTATATTGCAGAGCTCCTTTTAGCTGTAGGAATTTGAGTCACTTAGGAAGTCAAATAAGCGATCCCAAATTCTTTATTCTCAGTTATCCCTATTTTCTTTTGCATATAGTTAAAGGGTAGCTTAAAGGTCAACTTATACTCCTACTAATTATGGAGAATTTAGATTAATAAACATTCTTACTCTTTCAAAAAGACTTCGAATCCCAAGATTTACATTAGGTAATTTCCTTCTCTCAGCTGCTATATGCGCATTCTATTGTTATCACATATCGTAGAGACCTCAAACTATGATAGCTAAAAGACATATTAGATATATTTTATAAAAAGGAAGTGAAAAAGCGAAATTTTTGTAGTTACAAGATCCTTGAGGATACCGCTAAGTATAACAAAAAAGGGGCATATCCTTACCAAAAAACTCTTACCCTACAAGTCTTTCTTACTACTATAGCTATATTATTTAAATACCCTTATCAATTCTATTAGCATTTTAAGAACCCGTAAAGTTTCCCTTTTCAAGGTTATAAATGAACAAGATCCCTTTTTATTCATATACACTAAGATCTTTTCCTATTTCGTAATAAAACAAGGGGGATGTTGCTGCTGACTTAGATTTTAGGTTGATTTCCTTTAGCTTTTATTTAAATTATGTAAAGAGAGCCCTTTCCGCTGTTACTGTTGCACTTTTCTTTAGAATATTAGGAAACGCGTTTTACCTTATTAGATAAGTAAGTAACTTATTGAAACAAGGCCTTCATTTTGTAAGAAATAAGGGGTACTCTAGTGGTAAATATAAGATTAAGACTAAACTCTTTTTTATACTAACAATAAAATCTTTGCAAGAAAGTCCTTGAGTATATTTCTTCCAGTTGATTGAGTCATTTAGACTAGTAAAAAAGGTATAAATAATGAAACAGAATTCCTTTATTCCCTATATTAGAAATTCTTAGCGCGAGTAACTTCTACTGATATTGAGTTATAAATACGAGGAGCTCTTTTTTGAAAAGAACAATCAAGTGAGCATTACCTAAATTGCTTTCAAACTAATTAAAGAGTGTTACTATGTACTAAAACAAAAAAAGGTTTACTCTAAAATAAAATTACGTAGCTGTCTAATAAAGCTAATTAGCAATATAAAGAAGTTCGCGCTTTATTATAGGTTAAAAAGTACTCCTATCTTTTCTTGATTAACCAAAACTTTGGTATACTCGGTTATAAAAAAGAGTCGAGTACCTTCCCTACAGGACAAGATAGAAAAACTGTACTACTCTCTAAGCTTTCTTATATCCTAGTAGAAGGGTTGTACCCTTTAGTTAGTAACACTTTATTCTAGAGTTCTTGTCTATAGTTAGGCCCTACCGGGGTTTTCTAAAGTTAAGGTAGAATATTATAACATAGCTGAGATCCCTCTTAACCAGTTTACTATTACTATTATATAAGCAAGGACTTGACTTTCTTGTGAAATTCAGCACCGTTTTATAAGAAAAATAGGGTAAACTGGTAAGTACTCAAAGGACGGCTTAACTATTATGAGTAGCGGCTCGACTAGTTAAGTTACAAGAATGCTAAATATTGTATATTCTGGGTCTCCTATATAATTACACTCCCTGTCTTTAATAGAATAACATGGGTTACCCCTTACTTTAAATGCCTATGCTTACTGACTTCTTACCGTATACCTTTCTTAAGAACTACACTCTCTATCACTAGCTTCTTAACAGCTATACCTCTCTTGTAAGATTCCTGTTTATATAATTCTAGCTGAGCTAACTCCCCTTCTAAAGAAGAATACCTTGAAATAAGGAGATTTAGTCCCTTGACTTGTTACCTTAGCTTAAATGGAAGGAGAAGCAGATTCCTACTCTTTTTTTCTTTAAAATCAAACTACTCCTAATCCTACGCAAATGTGCCGTCGTTTTACAAGATTTTAGTTAAGCTTTCTTTAAAAGACTGGCCCTCCTACTTTCTTAATTCAGGAGTATATACTACCAAGAAAAAACTACATTTCAGTTTTTAACTATTCTTTTACGTTATTGTTGCCCTTTACCCACATGCCAATAAAGGTTCAGGAAGTTTTTTCTCCTTCAATAGCATAATGCATACCCTTTTGTTAGCCCTTGTTGGATAATACACCTTTTATTTTACGTAAGCCCCGATATAGTCAACATACACCTTTCTTAATAAACCAAGCTCGTTGATATATTTGTTTGTAAGCTAACTTCGGTAAAGTAGAAGATAGCAAAGGAGTCTTTTACTCTAAATTACTCTATCTCAATAACTACTGTGGTCCACTATAACTATATAAAATGCTTTCTTATTATAATTGGAAATAGACTTAGAGTCCTTGATCATGACAATTACTATAAGTTAAAACTTGTCTTAATGACTTGTCTTTGTCGAAATAAACAGAGAATTCACTATTTGTATAATATATTAGGAATATGGACTTCAAAATCCCAGGGAAGTCAGTATGCTGACAAGCACAGCAGGTACTCTTAATAATAAGTAAAATAGATTTTTTAATTCAAGTAACCACAAAACTATCAAATCTTTTCTCAAGTTTTTACACTAACTAAGATAAAGCTCTTGGCCCTACTTCGCTAGATGGGTCCCTTAGTTACACTCGGGTTTATGTGTTAGTGATCACTAAAAGGTTTTTATTTTGATTTATTGAGAGAAGAACCTACTCTAATATAAAAGGGGTACGTATCTTACTTTTAAGCTAAGTTTAGTGCGCGTTAAACTTGGGTTTGATAGGAGAGGAGCCGTAAGTTCAGAAATTTTAGTAAAGTCAAATTCCGATTTTTAATAATTATATTTGGAGTTTTGTCCTGTATCCCCTTTTAGTTTTTACTATAAACAGGAAAGAACCTTAACAGACTTCTTTGTGAAATTCTTGATTCTTAAGAGTTCTCTAAATTCATATAAATAATTGAAGCTTAATTTGGGTCTAATTGTAAGATGAAGCAAGCTTTTTTGGAAAGGTATGTCCTAGTTAACCGAATTGTAACTCGATTCTATATAGAATAAAACCAGCGTCTAACTCCTATTAAACCCTTTACTTTGGTCCGGAAATGTAATTAAGTATAAACTAAGCAAGGGGGAATACCCCATAGTTAAGAAGATAGTATAGGACTCCCTAAAATATAGAGTTATATAGACTTTTCATTAACAAGCTTAGTTTTAAAGGGAGGATTCCTTTATAAAGATGCACTTAGCTGTCGAGTTCTCTTGGGCTTATAATAACTAGTCACAAGGTATTAAATAATTTTGGATTCAAAACCTGAAAGATTTTCTAATTTTCTGACTACATACGAGGGCCTTTTAGGAAACTCCTCACTTATACACAAGTGAAATCCCTATAGGGAGCTCGAGTTCATTCCGATTCTAGATTCCTCTCTGGCTTAGCTGCTAAAGTAAGGGTTGTTTCGTTCCTAATCCAAAAGTAAACAAGGGAGTCGGATGGAACTAAGGAGCAAATCCAAGTAATTCTGGCTTAGGCTTCATTTTCCAAATATAAAAATCTGGGCTATCTCTAGTAAACAAACTAGGAAGACTTCTATAGGGATTTCCTTCGTTTAAGAGGTTTCCAATTCCAGATAATTTTGGGTATGACTGCTTTAGTAATGAGTTTTCAGTAACTGAAGTAAAATGAAAATAATCCGTTTGAGGTAAAGATAGTAAGTAGTAGATGTAGAACCTAGAGGCAAACTTGCGTTTTACTGTCTTTTAGATCTTTTAGTAAGGGAAGTCTCAGAGGAAGGTGAATAACAGTCAATAAAAGGAATCTACGTTACATTTTGTTAAAAGTTTTTATCTTAAATAGAAGGAGTTTTCAAAAACCTCTTAAGAGTCCTAAGATTCCTTATTTTTTCTAGCTGGATTTATTCTGAATTTATTAATAGCAGATTCTAGTACTAATTTATAAGAAACCTGTAATAAAAGCACTATAACCAATACTGGATCTTAGCTAATTGCGATAACATACTATTTTACAAGACTCTCCCCCACGGAATACTTACATACTGATGGAGATACGTAATAGTCAGCAATATATATATATATATCGTTTTCGCTGTAAAAGACCCCCTGTTCAAAGAATTACATAGTATTTTGAAGCAATACTTTGACAAAAAAGAGGTTTCCGTTCTAGTAATTTACCGATCTTATTCCTTAATTTGCCTCGGGTCCAAACAAAAAAATTGGTTTACTGAAGGCATAGCCTTGCAATTTAGTTATAATAAGATATCGAGATTAGCTGTTTGACATGGGATATATCTGTATTAGAGTACCCTCGAATTATAACAAAGAAATCTTCTTATCTCTTTTTCTAGTTTAGAGCGCTCTAAAAAATTCGGACTAAACCCGCTCAGCTTATGCCAAAGTTATATGTAATAGCTGTTTTTATCGCATAGTAAGAGTTTAAGTTCTCAAACAGTTTTGTGAGATCCAATACGAATGGGTCTAACTCTAGAATTATTGCTTTATCGATGCAAATGCTTTCTATTTCGAACTAAGGCAGGCAGATCTTTGATAAATAATATTATCACAAAATAAAACAGGATACATAGCATAGCTAAAAGGTCTTTTTCCTGAAAGCGGGAATCAGAAACCTTTTATCGAAGAAATGGTAATATCTTATTTATTTCATGTCCTTAAAAAAGCCTCCATTGTCAAGTACCTTTAATTTTTAATCGTCTAATTAATCTGTTTATTAACAAATACAAATATTGTAGAGTTTTTTGCAAGGGAGGATCGTAACCCAGTGGTAAAACATAGGTTTGTGAAATTGGCATGCAAAGGTTCTAATACTTTACTATTTTCAAACAGAAAAAAGGGGCTTCGGGGTAATTAAGGAGCCCCTTATACTTTACCAAAAAGAATCTTTCACTTAGAGTCAGCAAGCACAAAGTCTTCTTAAGACTGCTATTAAAGACTCGTGCTTTAGTAAAGTAATCCCGGTGGCTTCCATACGTTATAAAGCCAAGTTGCGGATACTCATGTTTCTTGAGTAGCTCCTTTTTGTGTAAACGTAATTCTTAGTCTCTGTATTGTATCTGAAATGCTCTTGAATTTCTTAAGTTAAGGGTTGCAAAAAGTCTCTTGGAGGCAGGTATCAAAAGAATTTCCTAGAAGCATTCTTGATCGAGTAAAGGGTATATGATATCTTTAATTTTTATAGTGGTAAAGAACCTGTTATAGTATTAAAAAAGAAGTAAACTCTCTTGTATGAATCTCCTCAAGTAGGATTTGAACCCACGACCATTCGGTTAACAGCCGAGCACTCTACCACGGAGCTATTGAGGAAAACTTATTAGGGTACTCTTTCCTCTCTCTAAACTCTGGACTCTCTATTCATACTTATATATATAGTGTAATAATGTACACATAGGAATCCAAAACTATAAAACCCTTTAAGAATATTCTTTAATGAACCCTTTTTTAATCATAGAAAACTATATATTATAAAAAGTATAATATGCTTTACAATGGAACTCCCCAAGGGAACTGTCTTAGTTCTATTCCCGGTCTTGCTTTTTGTTACCCATTACTATAGCTAAAACGAATTTTTGTCCATTGATTTTAAGCCTTTTACGTTGGTACAGGATTCCATATTTGGAATATTTGATTTAGCTCTTCGAAGAGCTCTTTTTTAATTCGATTTTTCAATTACTCGGGCCCCCGGGAACCTGGTCCGAAACCTAATTAAAATGCATGCAACCATTAGTTTTATAATTTCCCCTTACTACCGGAATTTCTACGAAACTCCTTTAAGTGCTGATAATACCCCTTTTCTATGAAGTTTAGAACTTTTGGTATATCCCCAGCAGAAGTATTTACAGAGTTTTGAGCTCCCTTTGCCTAAAATTAGAGGAAGGGTATCATAAAGTATTGTGATTGTGCTCGGATACTCTGTTAGCTATAAATTTTTCTCTTTTATCAGTTAATAAACTGGAATTGAATCCGTGTATGCTTTTCAGTTAACCTATTCTTAGTGAAGTAATCGTTCTTATTTGAGTTCTCTTTTTTCATAATAGGATATTTAATATCTAATTGCTTAGCTCTCTTTATAGACCTACCCATTCCCATTGTTAAGACAGGAGGTAACCAGCGCCATTAGTTAGCATATCCCGCTAGAGTATGGATGTAATATTGTTAAACTAAGTAAGGAGTCTTTAATCTGTTAAATTATAGTACAGAAGGATGGCTCTCTGCCTAACAATATCAAAATGCCTTCTCCCTGAAGCAAGGTTTTATAGAAGACAGAGCGGACTTTGAATGACAGGGAGTCTTCTAAAAATTACAAGTTTATTTTTTTGTTTTTCTAAGGTCGCACTCGGGGTGCCCTTTTATCTAAAATAAATAGATTTCCTTAAATTAAACCCTTTTAGCTTCTCTTCCCTGATAAGACGTATTACTTCGAGATCTTTTAGAAATAAAAAACCAGTGCTTTCTCTAATTTACAAAGATCTAGTAGCAACAGGGGCCTTGAGAAAAAAGCTTTCTATTTACGGTTGACAATCATTATTCATATTAGGTATTCAAATTTTTATGTAGTCGGTGGTTTTTAGAAACAAGCTAGTAGGGACACTTTAAGAATCTCCCATGAACTCAAAGTTGATTTATTTGCGCTTAGTTAAAAGTTCCTGGGATTTTACCCTCAGCAATCGAGACATAATAGTTTATAAACCCTTTTCCAGTACCTGGCTAGGAAACCCGGCTTTGTCAAGACAGCGGCTATACTCAGAAATAAATTAGCGTAGTTTAGCAAGCCTGAAGTGAGTCTTTTGAGTCTTGTACCATATTTCTTTATCTCTAAGGGCCCTGTTTTTCTATACCTTCCAGACCAAAACGGGATTAAACCTTTAATCCTAGTGTAGATTTCTTAACTAAACAAATTGCACTGGAATCTAATTTATTTATAAACTCCTTGTCGTAATCCTATAAAATGATGCCGGTACACACAAAAAAGGAATACCTTTTAGGCTGGGCGCGTCTTGTATAAACTCAAAGAAAGCTGATTTATATCCCAAATCTTATTTCTATCTTTTCAATATAGAATCAAGAAACAGACTTCCTTGACTCGAAACCCCAATTTTATTACATAAAGCGGCAAAGTTTCATAGGCTTCTTTCTAATAGTACGAGCGAGCTAGCGCCCCTTGGACAGTCCTTATAAGGATAACGAAAAACTCTTATCTCTTTTTATATATTTTGTAATACCTCTAGTAGTTACTTTATGATAACCCCTAAACTTTTTTAGCAAGTTGACCCTTATATTTCTTTAAAAACCTTGTCGATTACCCGCGTAGCTTCTCTGAAACACAAGGTGGTGTAGTAGCGGTAATTTCTTTTTGAATACAAGAATGCGCAGAAATTGAATCCTAAATAAAGTAAGTTTTCCTTGGAAAAGTATTTGCAGCGGTATGAATACTCTTATCTAGGGTATAGACTTTAGTGTAAGAAATTTCTTTTCTTGGATTTTTATCTTAAGAATCCTTTTAGGTTAGCCGTTTTTCTTCTATATAGATTTTCAAACAGGGCTTAGTAAGCAGTACTTTAGGGATATAAAAAGTAGCTTTTTGGTTAATTCCTGTCAACTAGGAAGGAGTTCCCGTATTTAGGTGAAGTTCGAGTCTTTTCCTTAAAGTTTTTCTTCATGATTATATTGAACTATATTTAAACCCCTTGCCGTGTAATACTTAGGTTCTAGCTTTGCTTTTTTTACAATTTAAAGAAATTAACTCCATCGAGTAATGAAAGTTCTATAGAATACGTAGACAAACAAAAGTAAAGTAGTGAGTTTCTTGCTGGCCCTCTCTAGTTTTCTAAGGAAGAAGCCTAAAACAAGGGATTATAATACTTTTTTATAGGTAAGGCTGGGTACTTGCCAAGCGAAGTGCAGCACAGCTCGGTTAGCGCTTCTTTTTCTTCATTTAAAGTGGTGAGATCAGAGCTTTCTTTTAGGACATGCCACTGGTTCAGGTTGGCCGCGCGCTAGGGCCCTTATCCCTTTTATTCTCTGGGATTGCATATAGATATCAGGATCTTTTAGATTAGTAGGTCTCTACTAAAATATAAGGGAAAGGTTGAACTCTATTATAAGAAATCGGAGTGACGTGTCGCTACAAGAGATTTTAGATTTCCGGAAGATGTAGGGAGAGTAAAGTCCTTTTCTTACTTTGTATTAATTAATAATAATGGACTGAAAGAGGGGTTTATTTACATTCACAAAAAAGATACTTTAGAATCTGCAATCCTTTCCAGAGAAAGACTAACTAATAATCTTATTTACAAGTTTTCCTCGAAGCTAGGATTACAAAAAAGGAGTTTATTAGTTGAATTATCAAAAAAAGTCCATAGTAGAGAAGTAGGCTGCAGGGGTATCCCTCTCTTTGGTTGTAGTCTTTTATAACTAGTTTAAGGAAATGAGCATTAGATATAACTTTCTCTAGTATTTTAGGTACGCGTCAACAAGAAGTTTTTTGCAGTGATAAAGCACTGATTGAGATAATTGTCAAAGGGTTTGGATCGAGTAAACCGCTGTATCCAGATTGACAAAGCAAATATTTAGTTTATAAAACTAAATTTATAATAGGGTGTTTCTTTATTTTTATCGTATCTCTATGGCTCGAAAAAGTTACAAGGTGGTAAAGAGCATAAGTCTTCTACCTAAATTAGACAATCCTTTAATACGATAAATTTGTAAGCAAAGTCCAAACTAAAAGGCGTAAATCAACTCCAGTTTCTTAATTCGTGAAAAGTCGAGTCGAAATAATAGGTTTTTACTTAGTATAGACTATAGGGCTTCTATTTCGTTATATCCATACTCTTGATAGCCTTTATCTTAGTCTTAATACCTAAAACTTTTGGGTCTTTGTAGCCTAACTCTTCCGGATCTGTATACGTATCCTACGCACTAGACTACCCTTCTCTTAGATCTTCTTCTTACTTGAAATTCTTACTTTTATAGAAGAGTATACCTAATTAAGAGTTTAGTAAATAAGGTTTCTTGGCTTAAGCTTTAGGAAGCTCTAGGAGTTTTCAGTGTCTTAATCTACTTTTTAAAAGCAGACTCTTAAAGTGAGTACTTATTCTTGTAATAATCTTATAAATGAGACAGACTCACGCTTTTATCTACATACGGAAACTAACCCTTAATTTTTTAAGTTCCTGCTCAAGCAAGAGTTACTAGGAATCCTGTATTTGATCGAAAAAGTAAAGTGTATAGGTGCAGATTTATCTAATAGTTAAACTTAAAATGGGGTTTATTCATATACCCTAAATCAGAAGTGGGTGCGGTCTATATTTTGGTATGAATAGAGTACAGGCAGCTCTGCACCTTTTAGTGCTCTTTTTTCTGTACTCTAAAACCCGCTTAGCTTTTTTTTTTTTTCGGAATCTCGAAAAACTTGGATTAACTTTAAATAATATGCTTTTTCTAGTAATTAATTACTTTTTCTGAAATGTGATATAAAGGGGGTCCCCATCCCTAGAACTATAGAAAAAAACTCCGCGCACAAAAAAGACTAAAAAAGCAAAGTACCCAATTTAGCCATTACTCAATTAAGAAGCAATCACTGCTCGATGTAGGTACTAGTAGAGTTACAAAGTAGAGAAGCCAATGCATAAGTGTTCCTAAAAAGCGACATAACTTATTCGATTCCCAATACATACCAAAGAAACTGTCAATAAAATAGTAAGCAATACGGGCCCATAGATAAAGCTTTCAGTTAGAAGAAGGTCCTGAAAGAAACCGCATTAGAGGAATAGATAAGCTTAAAGATTCTGGTCTTAAATGAGGACAGTTTCCGGGTTTGAAAGGAATACCTTACTTAGGTCTTGTCTCAATTTTTGGACATTAAGAATATAGATATATAGATCAGTCTCAGAGTAGAAGACTTGTTTCTCTGGATTGCCTGACGGGCCTTCGTCCAAAACACAGAAAGGGTTTATAGAAAAAAAGAGAAAGAACTCTTTGAACTAAGAAATATTTATTAAAGGGTTCCCGTACAAATTGCTGAGTAAGACCTTATCCGATGTGGAATTATTGGTATTCTTAGCGGAAGCAGCGATTCTATCCTAATACAAGTCTTCTCATTAGACTTTAGTGTCCCTTTCGTATAGAGCCCCGATCGAGACGAGCCCTAAGTTATTGCAACTAATTAGTCTAACTCCGTAATAGATTAACTGACAGTTAGGACGACTTCTTTTAAATATAAAGCATTTAAAAACAATTTATGTAGTATTTAAGTCTATTGTATAAAAATATACAGGTTTAGGTTATTCCTTTGAATCGGACTTTTTTAGTTGTTTACAAAAAAACTTTTTAAAGTATAAATTTATCCGAAACTGGACTCCATGAAAGACAAGAATAGTTTTGAATTCGAGTACTTACTCAAATTATTTCCTTGTTATTAAAGGAGGTGCACTAACTTCTAAATGTGGATCTATAGTCCTGTATTCGATTCAGTTTTTTCAGTGTTATGCTTCATTTAAGAGAAACTGCTCTCCTACTTTTTTTTAGTTAATAAGCACACTGACACCTATACTTCTATTCTGTGAACTTGAGAGGAAAAGCTCCTATAAATATGGGATTACCAAAGATTTTATATCCTGAATACGTTTTTGAGGCCTGTTAAGAGTGCCCGAAGAAGGGGTGGAAATACATATGAGTTGTTGTTCCTTTAAGGGGGTTGCCTAAAACGGCTGTTCCTAACCTTTAGTATAAAGAGTAAAAAGAAGTCCCTGATGATATATTTGGAGTTACCGGTTGTTTTAGATCAAGTAATAATATAAAGTGGAATACACTTAAATAAACTCTAAGCTAAAATATTTATACAAAATACTCTTATGACCTCTATAAAGTACCTTGCTAAATCATAGTAGGGTGGCGTGTTAATTTATCTTTTCTTGACTTTGCCTTAAATCTGGTTTATAGTATTACAATTCACAAAAGGGACTCCCGTTAACTGCTGATTTAGAAAAAAAAAATTATGTAAATTGACACCCGAGTATCACCACAGCACTTCCTATAGATCCCAGTTCCCTTTGACAAAACAGTATTACAAAAGAAGTAGAAGCTTCTGATCTAGAGTTCCCGAAAAAAGTATACATAGGTTTCCAAGAGTCTGAGAAGTTATACAAACTAAGGGGCACACTATCGGCAGTCGCTTTGACACTCAAACAAATTCCAGCAGCTAAATTAGGATTTACGTTAGGAAGATAAAAGTTTGGTTTCTAAGGGTTTTTCTTGAGTTTTTTTATTGCATCAGCTTTTTAAGTTAAAGTGTATTTTAGAGGTTCTACCTTTTTTAGGAGTATAGTCTTATAACCTGTAGCTAGAACGATACTCATGTATCTTGACAGCCTTGATATCTATACTTGCTTTCTTAGTCTTCATGATCATACCCATCCTCTCCATACCTTTCGTAGAAGAGATACCTCGTCTATGAGTTTTAGTTTTCTTAGTATTGAGACCCCCTTTCCTAGTCTTTGTATTCTCTATCTGCACACCTTTCTCTTTCAATACCTAAACTCTTAGCAAGACTCTGCTGATAGCTGCTATTGTACTGCCTGTTTTATGAACGCTACTCCTTAGAGCTATACTCTTATAGGTATGGGGTCTCTTTTTGTTGTTACAGCCTATATTTATAAATTATCTGGAATTGAAAACCCGGAAAACGGAGGCATTTTATTGAAGTAAGCTGGCTTACAAGCCTCTCAAATAAGTAACCTTTCAGGGTGGGTAATAGGATTAGAACCCTTGCATGACAATTAAACTAAGTAAGTGCTTTATCACTTCAAAAATACTAAATAAAACTAAATAAATTTACCTCCTACTCTAAATACCTAGAAATGCCTTCCTAGTTGATAAGGTATAGTTCTGGAGTTACCCTATAGACTAGGAAACACAACTACTTTTAATGAACTTCCCTTAGATTTGTAAACTGTTTTGAACCTATGATATTTTATTTAGCTTTTATCTGCCCTATTTTTAGTGCCTTAGTATTTTGTATTACTAAAACATGCTAAAAGAAGCTAAGATTTCAAAGAAACTCACAGAATACTCTATTTAATTCTGGACTAGGTTGGGTAGGGAATAATCAAGACAGACTTTTTTTTTTATTAGACCCCCGGATTAGTCTACCTCCGTTTAGTACAAAACTTTTACTTGGAAAACTTTAATAACTAATAAAATTTCTACTTTAAACTCCTCTGTTAAGGTTTACCTCAAAATGCAGAATATCAAAGACTTAACTCCTTAACAACCCCCTCTATACCCAGGGTCCAGATTTACTATCTAATTTTCGTAATACCTATCCCAGATTAGTTGAGGCAGTAACATCTTTCCAGTCTTACCAATCTAAAAAGTAGTACAAGAAGTACAAGGAGCTTTTATCTATTTATATTGGGACCCATAGAATTCATGTCTAAGGCTAAACAACACAAGAGCTTCTTTATAAAGGGCCCTATTCTATCAATTCAAATATATAAACTTCGCGGGAGCTTGTTACTGATTAGGAGTGAGCAATCTGATCATAGAGAAAAAAGATATTCATTCCTAATCTATTAAATTAGTGGTATAAGCAAAAAGGTCAGAGTATACCCATTCTGCAAGAAAAAAAGACCTAAGCCTTAAATTAAAAAGACAATGTACAACATTCGTTAGTTAAAAGATATGGCACCCGTTTTTTTTTTTTAAGTACCCGTAGGAAGATCCTAAAAAAGAAAGATAAAAGGGTTAATAGAACTAGTAGCAGTTCTGGTTTTGAGGACATACGGGACTCATTCATTTATTAGAATATTAGAATTCTCGGACTATTTTATAGAATAAATATATTACAAAGGAGTGCCTTTTTAATTAAGGAATCCGGATCTAAGAGTATCCCGGGCCGAGGGGGTTACTGAATCAAAGACTTTTTTGCTTTGTAGCGAAATTTTCTAATTAACCAGGGATTTTCCTTACATAGATGTTATATTATAGGGGACTCTAAAAAACTTTTCTGTTCCTACTTCAGTATAAAGTTAAGAGTTTCCTATGTTCTCTTGTAATTATCTGCCAAAGAAGTTAAAGCTTGTGTAACTGAGTTAGATATACCTATTTTTTGTGATTAAAGAAAGTTTGTAATAGAATACTAAAGAGCCCAGCCCCCTTTAATTTAACCCGCGGGGAGACTTATACTTTATTTTGTCTTATTTCCTTATAGCTTTTTCATACTGACTCCTAGTTGGGTATATCTCATAATTTCAATTAAATAGTACTAAGATTCTATTTTTTCATTAACAAAGGGTAAAATATTACTTCGCAGAGTTCACAAGGATGCTACTTCACAGCAGACAAATTACTTTGGCAACCACCTGTTTTAAAGTAAAGAAAAGACTGCTGCATTTAGTGGGGGTTATATAACTTATTGGATACCAAAATGGGGCGCTTTGAATATTCCTGAAATTCTGATTAGGTTTCTATGGAACTCGCACGTAATACTAAACTCTTTGTATTTTTTCAAACTTATGCACAACTAATTCTGGGGATTATCTTTATTTATTTCTTTGGGTTCTTATGACTTATAGACTTAGTAAGGAAGGGTTTCCCTCTTTTTTATTACTCACGAACAGTTGTACTTTGTAGTATAGGAATACGGGATTTCTTATGATTTAGAGTTTCTTGACAAAATAATGTCTTCAAGAAGCTCCTCTAGAGGATTTACGATAAAAAAGAGTTTTTTCAATAAGTTCTCAAAATTTTATTAAAGGTTGTTTTATTAGTGAGGGTTAGTATCAAGTTGGTTATTGTGAAGCTAAAGTTTTCCTTGCTATATTCTATATTACTGACAAGGAATCCCATGCCATTAGGTCTCTTGTACAATTTTAAGAGCCTCCTTTATATTCGTAAAGCCTTGTTTATAGGGCATTCTCCTCTTATCGTTTTTCCTCAAAAGGAGCCCGGTTTGAACTAAATATTAGGGGTTTCTATTATACTATAGGAGACACGGATAATGCAAAAATATTGTAACAGGTGGTACAGGAGCTTTACAAATTAAAATGAGTCAAATAAGGGTACTAAGGGGTCCTTTTCGTTTTTTTAATAACTTAGTGTCCTAGGCGTGGAGGAACAGGTTAAGCTCTCTAATTAAAACAGGTATACCATAACTCTTATTTCAAAATGGGTACTTGCAAGTCTTAAAAATTGAAATAGGTTATAAACTAAAGCTGCCAGACAAGGCTCCAGTAGTCGTTGTTAAGGCTTTTGAATTGAGAAAGTGCGACTTATATATTTATATATATATAAAGGGCTTAAAAAATAAGGATAGTTTTTGCTAAGTTATAGAAACTCTTTAACAAGAAAAGGGCCCCATTAAGCCGAAACCAACCTAAAAATTACTTGTTTATTTATATACCTGAGACTTTTCGCGCCCCTTTTAAGCGGTAGACTTGAGTAAGGAACTTTAAAGTTTCCAATCCTATTTGTATAAATAAATACAAAAGTTTTCATTATTTAATTTTACAGAACTATCTGTCTTCCTTAATTGTTCTGACCCCACTGCAGACCCTTTAGATTTAGAGTCAAGATTTACTATGTTTTAGAATTCCTTAATAAAAGTTGGGGATCCTGTATGTAGTAAAGTCAAAAAAGTTTTTGGTTTCAAATCAGTCACAAACAAGTAAGAAAAGCCCACTCAGCTAAGAATCTAAAGTAGTCAATTCGCCGTTTAGGATCCTAAAAGTGAAGAATTTTAGGGATTCCTCATAAGTTTGTTTGACCCTTGCAATATCCGCTTAAGTAATCTTTGGAAGGAATATATTAAGTTAAGGTATATCTGGATTACTCTGCATTTTTTTGTAAGTCTTTGAATTCTCCTATGTCAAAAAAGCAACTGGGAGGTATATACCTTAGCTAAGTAGAAAACTCCCGACTTTCGTGCAAAACGATCCAGATGTCAGACAAAATAAAGATTTAACACCGAAATTGAACAGGAATCCTTTTTAACTTCATATAAAAAAATTCTAGTAAAAAACCCTTAGAGGTTGAGAAAAAAAAGTAGTTGGCACGCTAGAGAAGGGGATTCGTCTTTGTTGGGAACTAACCTCTTATTTCAGGAGAGGGAGCTTAAAGGTTACTAGTAATTGATTCACTATAACACCCTAAACTTACCACATTTTATAAAGAATGACTTCGGTTTTCCGTATACTTTATTAGTATTACAATCTTAATTGAATTTTTGTAGCCTTTTTATATTTATATATTGAAGAGTAGCTAAACTACTTAGTGTGTATATCCCAAAACCCCTCACTTTCACTACTGAATTACTGCTCGAAGGGGCCTCAAGTATATCCAGTTTCCAGTTAAGCGGCTACCTCGAAGCGGTTGGTCTTGGAAAAATTATAAAAATAAGATTCAATCTTTTTTTATTAAAAGATAGAGGAAATACTCAAAATCAGTATAATATTCTTCATAATATAAATAGGAGCCACTCTAGAGTAATTAGAACAAAGCCCATGCCAAAGCACTCCTTTTCTTTTGTACTTGTTTATTAATTCTAATAGCAAGCCTTAAACTTAGTGGGCGTCATATCTTAGATAGGGTGTTGGGTTAGGTCCGGAGAATACTTGTTGTCAGACAGCTTTCCAAGTAAGATCCTTTAATAACTGGATTGCATTGTCAAAAAGAAAGTGGGATATATTAGCCAATTCCAAAAGTCTGCTCTTTTACCAGTAATATTCTACTAAACCCTAGAAATAGAAAACCTAATTTTATAGGGGGGGCTTTTGCTTGAACCCTTGCGCGTCGGTTCCAGTAACCTGTGCTCTACCCCTTAGCTATACTCCACAACAAGCCCCTACTCTATGAAACTTATCTAAAAAACTCCATTATACAAGAAGAAGCGCTCCTAATTTTTCTTTACAGAGGGCTCTCATTTGGCCACGAAAAAGGGTCTTCCTTAACTTATTAGAAAAGGTAAGAGTTTCTTCAGTGGGATTCTTAGACTTTCGACAAGACTTAGGGCTTACAGACTCTTTTGTTAATGTTAAAATTGACTTGCAAGCATTAGGATTTCCTGTATTCGTTCATGAAGAAAGCCTGCTTTTAGGAATTTATCGGCTTAAAGAAAAGGCGCTCTTGTGTTATCTAATAAGACTGCCTGGAGCGGTTCTTCTTAAATAAGTATCTGTTTTACCGTTATCTAACTAAGGTATGACGGTATAGGTATAGAGCGTTGGGGGGTAGCTCTTAGGTACTAATCCGTATTAGCGCAAAAGTTTCCTCTAATTTTTAATAATAACTTTTTTTATATTTTTAATAATGTTCTAGTAACCCCGATCTTATACCTCCCCCTAACTATTAACATCCATAATATACGCACTTTGTTCTTCGGCTTAGGGACCGTTGCTCGTTGTGTGCTCTAAGTATCCTTAAATTTCCCATATCAATACAAGTGGAAAACTTTTCGTTTTTCCTTATTAAAAATAGGATTCCTATCTATTTTTTTCGATACAAGATACAGGTTTCCTCAAAGGTTTGTATTATATTTATTCCCCTGAAATTGAGTCATTTTCAACTAGTTTGTACTTCCTCAGAGCATATGAAGATCATAAAACTTTCATTATTATCAGGGATTACCCCCATTCCCTACTTTTTTAGTTCCTTTTGTGAGTGGGTTTTTACAAAACATAATTATAGCTAAAGTTAAATTACTTTAATAGGGTCTTAGAATTGCTCTACTTGACTTTTTGTTGATAGAACATTCTTTTCACGATAATTGAAATTGAAGGTCTGGAATCCGCGCTTTCCCTTTATAAAAGCTTTAATTAAGTATGCTTTATTTAGCTAATATAATACGTAGGAATATAAGGCCTTTTATTCGTTCATACTAAGATCCAGGTTTTAAGTGTCAATATTACGAATTCTGTAGAATTACTACAAATACTAAAAACTGATTAACCTTACGGATTTCAAATGTACAGGAACCTCTACCAAATAAACTGCGTTATACTAGAGATACCTTTTAGACTACTTATATGGAAAAGCTTAATAGACTTCTTTGTATCTCAAAATGAGTGTTCCAAACCAAGTTTCCGTTTATCTAGAGTAGCGATTCCTTATCTAACTTGTGTCGAGGAGTTTGCAAGTATGAGTAAACGTTTGTTTTTTTGTATCCGGCAAGCCTGTAAATAAAGGTTTTGGACTTCCTTTCAAAGAAACCCCACTTATTAAAAGACGGGTTGAAGTAGGTAATAAAATCCTTAAATAGAATAAAAAATTCGTTTTGTACCTCTTTATTTTATATATCTACAACTGGAGTTTTTGACCCCCTCTATTAAACCTTTGACTTGATTCATTTCCAATTATTAACTTTTTGATTGCACGAGTTTAACTTTAACCTTTAGATGTTTCTTTCACTTATAAATCCAAGCTTTCCGAGTTTTTACTGCTAAGTATAGTACAAGTACCTATACCTTTTTGACACACTTAGTAAATATCCTATAAAGTACGGAGGGGTTACACTGGATATGATAGCGTTTCAGCACAAAAAAATAATCTAACAAAAACTAATAAAAGAAAAATTAGTACTAGTAAATCTCCAAAGTTAGGTAACAACAAATGAGTTCCTTCTAAGGGCTCCAGATTCAATTTTCGTATCTTTCTTGTGATATTTTATCCGCGCTTCACTGCAACGCCTCTTCTCTTAATTAGCATTAGTATGGAAAAAACTACACCACTTTGTCAGCTATTTTTTTATGAGGGGTAGGGGTACTAGAGCAGGATTTTAATTAGAAACTCCTGTAGTTGGTAACCTCAAAAAGAGCTGGTTTTGTTCTTATATGGGTTTCCCTATTGTACAAAGTGATTCTATCGGGTTTTTAGGAGAGGAACTTAAACGAAAGATTTTAAGAAGACAAAGGGGTCTTTTTATTACTTGGAAGGAGCTACATTTTTATTTTCTAATATAATCCTGTATTCAAAACTTCTGTTTTCTTTACTTTACTATTCCATAGCTGCATTCTTTTCTTTTATGTACTACACTCGCAATTTATTAGATTCTATGCTTTGCTTTTAAATAGATCGGAATTTTTAAGGCAGACCCCTCTCAAAGGAATTCCGATATATAAGGTGGACCCTTACTATATAAATTTTATCTTTCTGGATTTAACTGTTTATTAAAATCGGAAAATACCTTTTCTTTCTAACATAATTTAGATATAAAACTACTAGTCATTTTTTTAGATGGTTAGGATTAATAAACTTGGGTTCTTGAAGGTGTTCTACCTGTTGACAGCAAGCCGCTTCCTTGGAAGTTGTTCCCCTTTTTTATTTTGTATGCTTCGTGGATTACTCAGTTCAAAGAGGGTTTTCTAACTATTTTAACTGGAGGCGCCAATACTTAGTTATAAACCTGTTTAGCTTACTAATAAAAAGGGTTTCAATGCATTGGATGCGTACTAGTTCTCAGGAGTAGGTAATAAAGCGAGTCATTTCAGCACATTTTGACTTTATATGAGGTTAAGGGTAATAACTTAAAACCTCGGGTTTGTTATAGTAAAATTGCAGTTTTTGAGTACTTTATTTAAAAAACTACACTGCGTCTCGCTAAACTACTTTTAATCTTTAAATTTAAGTGAAACGTGAGCTTGATTGAAAAGTCGTTGGTTCGAATCTAATTATTCTAAATTTTCGAAAGTGGATTTGCTAACTTTAGTTAAAAGCGGGCTGTTTAATCTGTAAATCGTATAGATTAGCTTACTACTAAGTCACTAAGGGGCAACAAAGGGCGGAAGGCATTTAATCTTGTAAACTTATTGAGATTAAAAAGGGAAAAAGGCATGCAAACAAAAAGAAATAACCTATAAGTAAAAGAACATGATACCATTCTGTCTCAATAGAAGTAGCAAAAAGGATCAAAGGTAATAAAGTAGGTAAAGTAGTTACAGTCTTCAAGCTGTTCCTAAGATTGCTAGCTCCTATTCCAAGAGCTAAGGAAGAATGAATTCCACACAAGATTGTCAATACAAGAGTCCCTAAGAGAATGTTTAAGCAATCCATTGCGAATTGATCAAATTGATAGATCGATTGTAGGATTGGGAAAGCAAATAAAAGGCAACTAATTTGAATAAACCAATGCCCTGCTAATTGTATGAGTAAAATCCTTGGCAAACAAAAAGAGCTTAAAAAATACAATTCTAGCGTACCATTTTCTTTTTCATTTTTAAGAAAGTCTGTGGAAAGAAAGGAGAACAAGAGTGAGATCCAAATGAAACCTAAATGGAAATGGCATAAAAAGTTTTGTTCAAAACCAAGGATTAAAGGTATTATAACTATATATGACAGAAACAAGGAAAAACTGATGATTGGTGTGGAGGATAGAATTTGTTTATAATAGATTTTTAAAAGGGATTTTCTCATTTTTACCAACTATCTTAGTTTTCTTCTAACAATTAAGCGTTCCTTGTCGTGTACCGACTTTATTTACGAAATAAGGTACTCTCAATATAAGCGTCTGAACTTTAATTTAACTAAAACCAATTACTAATTGTAGTATTATCACAACACAATCCCTAACCCTTTTTACTGAGGTGGGGGTTCCTACTTAGTCAAAGTCGTTCTTACTGGCTTTTGTCCCAATTATACTTATATTATCATTACCCAAGCTTCTCTTGAAATATATCTAGACGATAAGTACATGAATACCCCGGAATCCTATTATCCAAAAAGCTTCTTATTTGTACAACTGGTATAATATTCTTCTTGTTTGGTATACTAAATAGCGAGTTTTAAAATCTCAGTGAAGTTTATGTTTTTAATGATCAAGAAGTTACAGAAACTGGGGACACGGGCCTCTCCTTATCCCCTTTTTTGCTGTTAAGGGAGCTTGAGAACTCTTTATTTCAAGACGTTTGCTATAAATTTCCGACTAATAATAAATAATAAGAGTGGTAATCCTTTTTTATTGCGTAAGCTCAATTACAGTATTTAATCAATTTGGTATATTCCTTATTCGGAATTTATGGATTCTTTGTTATTCCCTACTAGACATTTGTTAAAAAGGAGGTTTCTTAAATAATAAAATTTTAACAAAAGAGTAACTTAAAATTAGCAAAGTAATCTGATCCAGATATCAAAGTCATAATGTCCTTTTCCAGGCACGCTGCCTTTTCTATCAGTTTTATAGATTTACCAAATACAAGGTTTTCTAATTTTATATCTATCTATTCAACGGGATCCACAAGAAAGAAGCTCCTATTAGAAAAAAGGGCCTTATACAGCCTAACAAACATGGAATACCAAAGGCAACTAACTAACTATTACCGAATTCCTTTGAAATACCTTATAATTTAAACCCAAAATACAGGTTAGAAATAAAGATCTACCTGTTTAATGAACTTCCCTAAAGGTTTTGATTCACTTCTTTCAGGTACAGGAAACTCTTTAAAGAAGAATTCCTCTTGGTTTCTGCCCTTATGATTAACAGAGGAAAGAAACCTTAGATAGTACAGAAGACATTATTCTTACGGCACGTTGTGAAGAAGGTTAATATTGTAAAAGTAAGGAGCATACATACCCCCTTACACTATAAGACACCAAAACAACAAGAAAACTGGGATCTAAAAAATACAAATTACTTTAACTTTAGTTATTTTATTCCGTAAGCGCTTTTTATTTTTAATCCCGGCCCAGAAAAACACCTCTAATTTACCTAATTTCCCTTGATCCAAAAGACTCTATCAAAAGCTTGAAATCCCTGAGGAGAAAATGAGTCCCCTAAAGCATCGCTTACAAAAAAGGACCTCAAACACCCATAGAAAGAAACTCTTCAACTTATGACTTCCCAGACTCTTACTTAAACTTAAAAGGACCCGGTTTTTCTTTAAAGACCTACTTCTTATCAGAGTATAACCTTCTTGTGACAGGCCTAACTACTGCAGCTAGACTTATTTTCCATTTCTTATTAGTATTAGTAAACTGGTTTCTTTATAACTCATATCATACTAAGCCGGAGAATTCTAGCTTTACCGGAAACACGGATTTACCTAAATAAATTTAAATGACTTTCCTAGACTTTTTTTATGAGGCTTAGGAGCTTTATTACTAGGAGCTAGACTTTGAAAAGAGATACCTCTACTCTTTTTTTTTTAATTCCTTAAACATCTCTAACCAGAATACAGGACAGTAATATAATACAAGGCTTCTAATCCTCCCCCAAAACTCTCTAACAATAGACCCTCCGTAAACCTCAGAACTGGTTTATTATGCCCTAAAGGTGCCCTCTTAGGACTTAGGGAGATATAATTCTCTTTGCAGCTAGAACCTTTATAAACTGTAACCTACCATTCAACTCAACTGCTTTCAACTGCAATACAAGGTACACCTTCTTTCGACTGGAGTATTAGCTATAAAGAAATCCAGAACTAACAACTCAACCAACGGGTAAAGACCCTCCAAATAAACAAACTTATGAATTTTGATCCTTGTAAATAACTCTTATTTCGCAATATCAATAAGTGCTCCGTAAATGAAACAGGGGGCTCTACTCTTTCTTCATTACCAAGTTTCTATGTCCTTAACTGCTTAGTACACCGGCTTATTCAGATAGAGATACAATTAATTAAATTAAGAGAGTTCCATTCTACACTATCTCTTATAAACTCTTAGCTTAGGACTGTACTTCAAAAACACAAGAAATCTATTTAGAATATGGTATTCTTTAAAGAACTTTCTTTGCTTGCTATCCCAACTGCTAACAAGAACACTGCTTTAGCAAACATTAATGAGTTTAGGCAATATCTTATATTGACTTACTGTAATTCGAACTGGCATTCACAGCGAATAGGTTTAAGATAGGACATTATATTACAGAGACTTTTAGATTCTTAGACTAGTAAGAAGAACTTGCTTGCACTAGCAATTGTTGACAGAAGGATTAATGCTCCACTAAGAATCATGCATTGAATGAGTCTATTCTTATCTTAATGTTCCTAAGAGAAAGCTACTGCTTTGCACTGTTAGAGAGTGCTTTCAATTAACAACTGACAAAGAATATATTCAGTAGCAGCAATTGGTTTGGCTTGCTTTACCTCATGACAACAACAAAGAGAATTATCAGGTTTATGTTATCAATTATCTGAACTTCTTTACCGTATAAACGGATAGATTAGAATCAAGAAGAACTTCGTACCTTGCCTTTTACAAAAACAAATAGAATTTCTATATTCAGGTTATCTAGCAACACTGGCTAACAAAGACAGATAGAACTGGTGGGTTTGTAGTTAGGCTGACAGAGCAACAGGAAAGAAGCGGGGATTCTATATATTCTTTACTCTATCCTTTACTGGCTTTAGCTCTACCTTTTTAGTATTAGCTTACAAGAAGAAGAATTTATGGTATTGACTCCCGCCAAAGTGTCTAAAAAAAAGTTTAACAATTTTCAGTTTAAGGTAGTTATAAAGGTATAAGTGTTTGCTCGGAGCTCGTTTACAAGGTATTTCGGGAATTATAGAAAGAAGTTCTACTTTACAACAATTGAGTCAGTTCCTTTCTTTTTAAAGACTAAAGGCAAGGAGTTTCTTTAGCGGTTTGGAATATATAGGATAGCAAAAGGCTCTAATTAGGAGCTTCTTTATCAAAGTCTGTTTATCAAAATAGGGTCCCCTTTAGTGTACCTGTACTTGGCAGCTAAAATAAACCTCCTTTCAGGCAAAGGCTACTACTATTTTACAGTAATAGTAAAACTTTCAATATAAAAAAAACTAAGGACAACAAATACGGATTCATTAGAACAGTACCCAAGTTTATATAAATTCTTGCTTTGTTTTTCACATTATATTATAGTTACCGGAATTTGGGGCTTTTGTAGTCAATTATCATATGTTTTAGAATCCCCGCTTTATTAAACTTAACAGCTAATTAGTAGGAACAAATTTTCCCTCAGCCATAACCTTCGCTTTACCAGAAACAAGGGAACACAAGTAGACAACACCTGGCTCCTAGCACCCGCTCTCGGACCCTAAAACGAGTAGAATATAAAGAAAGCAATCTAAGTTCTTTAGGCTTTTGTTAAGACTTTCTTTTGTATTCCAGCTCTACCTTACGTACTGACTAGAAATAAGAAGAGCCACCCTTATCTTAGGGTATTACTTGTTATCCTTTTTAATTGATAAAACTTTTAACTAGTAAGAAAGCTCCTTGTTAAACCCTTTCTTTTTAGAACTTTCGGGCCCTAAAACTTGTAATATCCGATACTGCACAACATAATTTTAATTTGTAAAAGCACTTCTTACTCATACTCTTATGCATAGCTTCTTTCTTCTTCATACGGTCGAGGCTACACTCTTCTTAATAGTAGGGACATATACCTTTCTTATCTGTATCCGCAGCCTTATAACCTAGGCCAACAGTATTCTAGTTATTGAATAATTCTAAAGATAGAAAAGGAAAGTATAGGCGTGTATATAGTATTCTTTATATTGTATAGTATAGTCTTAGTTTTAGCCGTCTTACAAGCAATAGGATTCCTAGTTAGGTTAGGAATCTACTCTCAATAATACAAACAAGGTCATTAAGACAAAGCTACACTGGACAATTGAGTACCGACCTTCGACTGCGAACGACCGACCATTGAAGGGTTGGGTTTTATGGTTAGTACAACAAAGAAAATACAATTAGACAAGGAAGTATAGTTCTAATAAACTCCTAGAACTTCTTACTATTAAGTAATACAGTATAACTATCTAGAGAATCCAAGACTTCCTAGCTAGAGACATATTAGCTGCATTAGAACAATAAGGGAATACATACGGGTATTCTATATTCTCCTACCTCTCCTACAGTTGTATAGCTTCTCTATAATCTTAACCTAACTCCTAATAGCTACAGCTCTCAAGAATAAAAAGTCAATAATGAAGTTAAGTCATGAAGAATAAGAAGAGTATAGGTTTCCGTCTGTTTAGTTTTCTTCTTTTCAAGATCTAGTAAAGTAGAGATATAAAATGAGTTGAAGCTGAAGTCATTTGTTTGTATTTTAAAAGCTTGTGTTTTTCTTTTTGAATGGGATTTTAGTAATCCTTAAATTTACTATAACTAGAAAGGTGGATGCGTAACTGTCTCGTTTGAGGTTGTCTATTTATTTGTGTTTTTGTGTTCCAGGACTGTAAAGAATCTCAAGTAAATGAAGACAAAAGAAGCAAGTAAAAAGTCAATAAAGAAGTAAATCCAAAGATGGGTTATCGAATGTGTGTTAAGAAAAGCAAGTGAGTGAAGCTCTTGCTAAGGAAGTATGTAAAGCAAGGTACGAAGTTCTTAGAAGAGCCTATCTGTTTAACCGGTAGGTCAAGGATTCTAACTAAAAAGACTTAAAGTAAAGGAGGTTCCAGTTTAGTAGTATCCTACAGAAGTTCTATACTAAAAAAATTAAAGGGACTCCCGGGGTTAGAAGAAGTAACTAATTACACAAAGTATTTAAAAAGGAATTTTAGTAGATCATAAATCATTCTTAGTTTGAAATCAATAGCACGTCTAGCACGTAATACTTATTTTTACAATTCCCTTGCTAGAGTAATTTCAAAAAAGAACCCGTTCACTAGTAACAAATCTAAACCTATTCTTTAATAAGAAAGCAGGCCCGGTAATGGTAGCCAAGTTTGTTATAGCACTTTGCTTTGGTGCGAGGATTCAAACCTACGACTTTCAACGCGCGAGGTTCTTGGATTACCGAATATAAACCTGGGGGATAGCGGATAGCCGAATTTACTATAATAATAGTGTCCCCACTTATGCTACGTAGCTATAAATGGTTAATATCCCACTTTTCGATATTGACTAAAGTCTATTTATTAAGGAGTGTCCAGATGCATAAAATGTAGAAAGAGCAATATCCGCGTTGATATATAATTACTTGCAAGGCCTCAGAAAAGGGCTGAGTAAGTAGGACATCCGCCAACCCAATACCTAATTCTTAGAAATAACACGTGTTAACGACTAATTAATAGTTTAAAAAATTCCTTGCTTGAATATTCTTTACATAAAGCCCCGAGCTCTCCGTGGATCGGAACCCTTCGGTATTTTTAGTTAAACCCCTTCTTATTAACAGTTAGGGAAATCCTATACTCAAGACCTGACAGGTAAATACAATATTCAATACATCCTTAAATTAAAGCTAAAAAAAGATAGCGTCAGTTGAAGGAACCCCCTCTCCTTTTTTTTATACAATAATTGACTTCCAGGTGTCTACTCCTCCCTGAGTCCTTCCTAAGCTGTTCTATGAATCCACTAAAATTATAGTAACCTGCATTTTCTAAATCTAAAGAGGGAGTGCACTAACACCCAGCTAACCCGTTCCGAGGAGTTCCTCTGAAAGAAAATAAAGGGTCGTATTGTTAAGAAGAGTATGGGTAATGCAAGAGAGTTTTGGGTTGTGCCCTCATTGGGAGGGGGTACAACACAGAAATTCCTAGGCATAAACATAAAAAAGCCGGTAAAGCCGTACTTTGCTACTATCTTTTCTTACTTTTTATTTTCGAATACCCACCAGCAAGGCCCTAAATTACTTGGATAATTACTTTTTAATACCCTTCGTGGGGAGGCTTGGGTCTAACAATCTACTAAAAGGGCCCGCTCTAAGAGAGTTGTGGTACCTACCTTACAACCCTAGTATAAGCTCAATAGTTTGTAAACTAAGACTATAGCTCAATTGAACATAAATTGTATAAAAATATCTAAGAACGGGCACTTCTATATGATGAAGGATTCCCTTGTAATAAGTAATAAACGAAGTAGTTAGTTCTCTGTAATTACAACATCTCTAGGCCTTTAGGTTGTAGGTATAACTTCCTTAGCCGATGTAACAGGATTCGCTTTAATTCTTTATTCTTTAGATCCTGTAGTAAACTGCTTTTATTATATTAAGCTTTTTTAGCCGGAGCGGCTTTAGCATATACCCAAGTAAAGGAGAACTTTTTATTTCCACTAAAAGTTTTAGAATTTATATATACAAGGGCACCTCCTGTATATAATCAAAAAAGTGATAAGAAAAATACCTGAGATGGAGAGTAACTCGTAGTAGAGACTCTCTAAACGAGATAAAAAGGAGTACGTACTAAAGACCACTAAAAGAAGTGTTCAAGTCTGAGTATATTCTTTTCCTCTTTTAATTTAGGGGACTTATTGCAATATAGCCTTTCCTAAATCCGCTTCCTAAGATAGAATTATAGTATCTATATTTGTAAGATTAAGGCTTGTTCAAGGATCTTCTTTAAGTCTAGTCTACCGCCAAGTTCCTGATAGATAAGAAGTCTGGGGTAGTTTTTAGTAGCTCTTCGCGAACAATCCTTGTCTTGGAAAACTGCAAATAATAGAAGAAGCCCGTATAAAAGAAACGCTAAGCGATTCCCGCTATGGGTATAATACAAATCCTTAAGTGGTAAAAAGAGTGTTATTTAGCTTTTTTTTTGATAAAAGATTCTTAATTCTTGGTTCATTATTTGGCTAATTATAAAACTCGTAAGTATGGCAGAGGACTCGGCAATAAGGTACCGGTGGATAACAATAGAAAATAAACACCCCTAAAAACTCTATATATTATATATCTATTCGAAAAACTAGTGTACAATACACAATATTTACAAGAAAGACTGGATAGTAGGACTTACAGGAGTAACGCGCATAAGACCTCACCTCCTTTCAGGTAATTCGAAAATTTGATTATACTAATAGTACTCTGGGATAACGTGCTTTCACTTCTATGGAGGACTCAGATCCTTTTTCTCTCTGTCCGGTCATAATTCTTTGAAAAATTACTATTGCTATAATACGTTAGTTATAACTAGGCAACGACTCCCTTTTATTTACACTAGCTCGGGGACACCCACGTTAGTATTGTCTCCATGTGATATAACTCTACCACTTCTTATTGAAGAAGGAATCCCTCTTTTCTTTACTAAGCCTCATAACAAATAGCTAATAGTAGAAAATCGAGCAATGGGATTCGCCAGAGAAAAGCCAATTATAGGATAATCCTTGATCTTCGCTTGTGGTATCTTGAACTATGTCGTCAGTATCTTCCACTTAATGAACCGAACCTTCTTAAAAGTCTTATAAAAGCGCAATTATATCGGTGAGGGGGCATCTAACATTTTGCCGACTAAAGCCTTTTCGTGGGTCATAGGTTATAAAGTCATATTACCCCTGTATTAGTCCCGGCTTTCGATAGCTGGGGGGGATGTTCCCAAGTCAAAAAAGACCTTTCCCTATTCATTTTATAGTCCCAAAAGACTCTTAAAACCTTAACGTTACTCTTACTGCAAAGTCCAGAACAATAAGCTAAAGCATACCTTGTACTAAAAAGAAGAAGGGCTAAGGAAACCCTATTGCTATTAGGAATTTGTACTAAATGCTCCTATTCCTAGGCGAAAGGTAAGGGGACTCCCACAGGGCTACCTCCATTTAAAGGCCGGGGTGCTCCCATTGATAATAAGATCAAAAAAGAATGAAACTTGAAACCTTTTGCTACATGCTAGGCTACTTTTTTGAAACTCGAGGCTGGTTGTACTAGTAAAATGGGTTTGAGGCAATGCTTTAGTATTGGTGGATTTTGAACAAGTCAAAAAGTCAATTTTGCTTCTGCGAGCACCTCGATTTCAGGTCCACTTTTTTAGAAAAAAAAAACTAGTCAATCTAAAGAAACCAAAAGTCCTCAAACTTGAGAAAAGAGAGGCTCGCATTTCATTCTTTTGTTTTAGGAAGATCTTATTTACGCTCTTCTCACTCTATCCCTATAGCTCTAGTATCCCTCTCCCTTTTTCGAGCAGGTTTTCTTACAAGTCCCTTCACAAAGTTCCCAGAAAAATGAAAATAAAACTACATAGCAGCTCAAAAGGTCTAGTTTCCACGGTTAGGGTATCCCGAGCTCAAATTCTTTCTCAGTGCCTTTTTCTAGTCTCTAGTAAGACCGCGCCCCTAGGATCCAGCTCACTTCTATTTTATAGCTCCGAAAGAAGTCGGTTCGGTTTTCCTTCCAAATCCATTCATTAAGGGTAGCAAAGATAAGAAAGAAAACGGCTTTCTTATCTGAGTTTAAGAATGAGAAAACTAAAGCTAAGGTCCGTTCATCTATTTAGTTTAATAAGGTTGAGTTGTCTACCTGCGCCCTTTTTCTTTCTTTTTTAGATCTGCTTGTGCAAAAGTTGACAATAAAGATTGGTATGACGTGGAATGGCTACGAGCAAAATCACGGGTTCGAATCCCGCAAGAGCTCATGATCTCTCCGAAGAATTCTTATTATGGATCATGTTCTATGTGTCTCTGAGTTGTTGACTGTTCCTTTTAAAATTATAAAGAGTATACCTAAAAGCTAAATCTAGGGGCTTCCATTCCTTAAGCGTACTTAGTACTATATATTCCGTAAAATGTTTACGCCAAGGTTACTAGCATCTACAAAACTTGCTCTCTGGATAAGTTAGTATGCGGCTTTCATCCATTGTCTATATATGAGGGTGTTTCATCATAACTAAGCTTGTAAGTGATTTCTGTAAAGACGTTGTAAATTAAGTATTCAAAAAGCTTTTAGTAGGAAAATTGTTATATGTTAACAGCTGATGAATAGATAAGATAACTTTTAGGGTTTCAATTAGTACCACCTGTTCGAACTCGAGAATATAAGGAAGAGTATATAATATAGAAAAAACTTTATAAGTTGAATAGAGCTTCGTCTTAAATGAGTATAGATAGAGGATCCTGTCTATTCCACGTATTTTTATAGAGAGGGTTTCCAAAAACTCTTAAAATTTTTTGTGTATATGAGGTATTCTCTTACTTTATCTAACAAAACAAATAGAATTTTTGCTGGTTATCAATGCTGTGACCCCTGTTAAGTCTCTATACAGCAAGTCATTAGCATACCCGCAATTCTGCTAACACTGTAGTAAGGGTTATAGTTTCTTGCCCCTAGCGCTAGTCTTAATCAATAAAATTGTATAGTAAATAGTAAGAAGCAAAAAGAGTAGAAATAAGAAGGATATAATTACCAAGGGTTCTAATCCGTTAATCCGGAAAGTTCTTTCTAATCTGCGAATTCTTGTCTCAAAATATATGATGACAACCATAAGTAAACAATATCCTTGTAGTGCAGGACCTATTGCTTTATATTACATTACGCGCTTCTCGGGTATATCCCCAAAGTACAAGTCTGATCAATCTCAATTTGATATTCATATTCTTTGCAGCGTCCCTTTGGTTGAAAAAAGTTCTCTATAAAGTGTCTTCTGTTTTACTTAAAACCTTTATCGAATTTCATTGTCAATCTAACTATCCTCTTAATTAAATTAGTATAAGGTGTTTACCTATCCCTAGGGGCTCCTTGTAGATGTAGAGTTTCGTTTAAAAAGATACAGATAGATCAAACTCCAATCAAAAGAAAGGCCACAGGTTTGGATCCTCATTCAGGTATTGACATAGGAGGTTCATCCAACTAGTAAGTATAGATACACTGACTTACAACACATAGACAAACACTTTTTATTGACCTCGATTCGGTTGTTTTTCTTCTTCTCCCTAATCTTATGACCTATGCCTATCCTAACCTTTGTACTACTCTGTATCAGTATACTTTTCTTTAGAGCTATACTCTTCTTAGCTTAGCTATCTGAGTCTAAAGTTCTATCTTTGCAGCACTTATTTGGTAAACAAGAGAATTTGCAATTTGGAATCCTACAGCATTTGACGCAAGGAATCAAAACTATTGTACATGTAAGGGGGGAGTACAATAGGAACTTTTCCAAGGTTTAAGAATCAAGATCAAGCAAGCTTATTAATATAATAGTACCCAGTAAAGATTCACATCTTCTTTTAGAGAAGGCCCGCCCTTTTTCCAAAAAGTTTATCGAATAGCAGCTTCTCAAGTAAAGGTAAAGCTATAATAATAATATAAGGGAACCCTTGTTTTTTTGAAACAGAATTAAACACCTAATGGACTAAGCCTTTCTTGAAGATATACTATATACTAAACAGCTTCTGTGCTTTTAGGCATTCCAGTCCTTGTTCATCTGTTGGAGTACTACTCATGCCCTAATTCAGCTCGTATCTCTTTTTAGTAATGGGGACTGCCACCTAATATAATATTAGATTTGTATTGTCTTTAATAATTAAAAAGTTTTCAATAAACTTGTTATCTTAATTATTAATTACGTGGCAGGGATTTGGTATATCATAGATCTTTCTTACTGATTCTGCTATATTTTTTCTTAATATACGAAAAAGAGTGAAACTTGTTTACACAAATTATGGATACGCCAAACATGCATTCCAAAAAGAGTTAATCTGAAATTAATAGTATATAAAAAACTTTAGTACAATATTCCTTTTCAAAATTGGGGGCATATTTCTTGCAGTCTTAATCTTTACATAACTAAAGTTGGTTGTTAAGGAGCGCTTAAAAGGAACTCCTGGGCTGGATATACGGTTGGTTATACATGCTAGCTATCAAGGCTATCAAGGATAGATATTCTGGATTTTATACGCGTTATGCGCTTTTAGGAAAGTTATTACTCTCGAATTACCTGCAAGTATATACCTTCAGAATTCCTCGATAAATAACCTATAAATAAAAACAAAGGCTTTTTTAATTTTAAGTAGAGTTCATGCTTGGCAGAACAAAGTAATAAAAAAAAAAGATTTTGTCAGTGGTTCGAATCGCACGGTCCTGGGATACAAAATAATAGTTAGCTTAAAAGTCGTTTTTTTCTTTAGAAGGCGAATCCTTTTTATGTACCGAGTTATAAGATTCTGCTTTAATTTAAAAGAACCCTGTATAATAATATAATTATGCTTAGGTGCTGAACTTAGAATACGTATAGGTTATCCGGCCCTTCTCCAAAGAATTTCTAGAAGTAAAGGAGCCCTCTCGTACCATTTTTGGTATGTCAGTTATGGCTAGACCGTATTATTCTGATATTATTTTTAGAGTTATCCTCTTTTTTAAGATTAAAAAAAGAAAATAGGTGTTGTAGAAGTTAGTTTTAGATTAATTTGCAAGGCCTTCGTATATGAATTGCTAGAGTTTAATTCAACTATATCAAATTGAGGTCAAAATGTATAACCTTGTTCTTTGCTGTAGACAGCCGCGTCTCTCCTAGTTATTTATCTGATTAAAATTACTCCCTTTTTTATAATTAGGAATCCATGTTATAGATATACAAGATCCAAGAGAAAGATATGCCCACCAGTCTGCAAACTGGTATTTAGCTAAAGCAGCTTTCTCTACAAGACCTGTAAAAGCGGGAACTCCCCTTGTGCCTATTTAAATTACTCAATGATTAGAATCTAATTTTCAAGGGCTTCCTTTGGGTATATGCTTTAAATTAATAGTAAAGTCCTTGCTTTGTAAAGATTTCATAAAGTAAGGGCTTAGAATCTGATAATTTTTGAATACGTATACAATATACAACCTAACCTCTAAGGGTGACCTTCTCAATAAACTTAAAGCCCTCTACTAGAATTCTAAAATATAGTTAAAGTTTATCCTAGTGCTACTTATTTTTTTCAGTTGTTCTTTATTTTTATTGTTAATATAGGAATTCAAAATATTACAATTAGGTAATGCCCCCCCTAGTTTTACCTCTTGTTTAAGTATAAGTTTTCTTGATAGACTAAGTCTAGTAACTCTATAAAAAAAAAAGCTAAATAATCATTGAAAGTCGGGAGAACCAGCTAGAATTAAAGACTTCGGGATTTCACCTACTTTAGCTACCGTAGAAAGTAAGGTAATTCTACCTAAACAATAGAAACCCTCTTGCTTCCCCTAGATTGATAAATTCTGTAAAAACCTATAAGTAAAAACAACCCAAATTTCCAGGACTTTGGCCAGGCAAGTAAATAGTTTTTTGGAACATTTAATTCAGCAGTTTTTGTGCTTTTAATTATCCCTTTGATTTTTTCCTAGTAATCCTTGTACTGAATTGTAACACGAGATCCCTTTTATTAGAAAGGTTACCGGTTCCTAGAATGTATTAAAAGCGCTTGCGCAATTGAGTCGGAATACTTTTTGTAGTTGTCAAAATTAAGTCGGGCATGTAAGAGAGCCCTAAAGTCATGTAGTTCTCAACTGATTACAGGAGAAAGATTCAAGCCCTAGTACGAGTGGCCGCCTCTGTTAAGCCAATACTTTTAACTATCCTGTACCTCATATCATTTGATGAAACCCACAGCTGCAAATATTAAAAACCAGAGGACTTCTCAGAAAAGAAGGAATCCAAATATAGCCTAGATTAGTTGTTATAGATGCAACTGTTTGAGCGGGCTCCTAGTTTCCCTTGTAGCAGCGGCTTTTATCTATCAATTCTAAACAAAGGTTTTCCTTGTTGTTAGTTTAGATAAGCGATAAGAGCTCAAAGGGATTACGGAAGAGCTCTCACATTCCTTGTTGATATGCCCCTTTCTTCTTGATTTGAGGGGCGCTTGTACTTTAAGTCTGTCAGGCAAGCTTCGTAAAGTAAGTTTATTCATCCCAGTAGGTTTTATAATATTGCGGCTTCGTAATGAGAGAACGCCGTTACAGAGTCCTCCGTCACTCTGCTTATAAAAGTTCTTTTTAAATAGAAATTTCTAATGAGGGAACTTAAAAAAGGAAAAGTGGGTTTATTGGATACTCCTGGATAAGTCAAGTCCTGAAATAGTGGTACTCAAAAGCTAAAAAATAAGTATCATTACTTTTGAACCCTCAGTTTTAGATCCTCTAGATGTGACTAAGATACACTTATAAGGAAAGGGTTGATTCTAGACACTAGGGGCTTCTATTCATACATTCTTTAGCTGGGCCAAGGCCTAGAGAGAGTAATTTATATATTTCTATATAAGTGATTAGTCGTACGTATATAAAAATAAATCTCGTTACTTTCTTGTAGATTATCCTAGTCCAAGCTACTCTCGTTCTACAAAATCTGTAGGGAATGCAAAACCTTAATCAAACTGATATCCAACGCTACCCTGCCAAGGAGTTCCTAGAGTTGGCATGTAAAGGTTCGAACCTATTTCTTGAGGATCATGCTTTTTTTTTTTTTCTAGAAAGAATTCCTTATATTATATAATAACTCTCCGTTTTCTCTATAGCTACATATTGTTATTGAGATTGCCTGTAATATTAAGAAAGTAAAACCCCTTTGTAGTTATAGCCTGTTAAACTACTTATTTTCCTTTTCATAACAGTTCCCCTCAAGAATCTCATTCATAAAAATTTCTATTCAGAAAATTAAGATTAAGCACTTGACAGCTTTTGCATAGTTCTGAGCTTATACATTAGGAATCCTAGCAAATAGTGGGGCATCTCTCTGTAAGAAAAACGAAGTTATATCCTAGTTATGAGTTTTTTTATACATCAAAACATTAAAGAGTAACACGGGCATACCCAAATGTTAAGTATCAATCCAGTTATTCTTGGCCATTCAAAATTCTTTACCCGGATTTTAATAGAGGTCTACCCGCAAGAGTCTTCCTATGTATAGCAGGGGTTTCGAAACGCAGGGTCCTACTAAATATAAATATTTGTGAGTTTCTCACTATCAACTTAAGTAGGGTAACTTTCTTTACATGTAAAACATCCGGTAAACTGAGTTCTTGTCAGAAAGACTATACGATACCCCCTGTATCAACAGGAAACTTTTACAAGAGGATGTTTTGAACTAAGTAAAATTCTTGTTCTAATACAAAACCCTTGCTTCTTAATAATTTTATTACCAATAAAAGGGTTTCATTCCGTACGTTATTTGGATTTGTTATTAGACATTAGATATAGTATCTTCAATGAATAATTTTCCGGGATTAATAAGTTTTCGTAGAGTTCTCTATACGGGATTCTTATATTCATAAGTAAGCATATCTCGAGTACTCGGGAATTGCATAGCATTGATAAGTGGTGTTCTAGTTCGATTCTGGGCTGACTATAGATAAATACGGATAAGTAAAGTGCACCCTTGGTTGGGTGCTCAGTGAAAAAATAGATTAAATCAGTAAGCTATTACCCCTCCTTTAAGCTATGCGTGAATAATAAGTGTCTGTGCCTACATATACTAAAAAGTTAGAGGAGGAGCATGGAGTTCGGATGATAACCTGTTATAGTTATACTATGTCTTGTAAAAATAAGAAGTAAAATAGATTCAGATTTAAAAACAAAAACATGGGCACCCTTATATGTAAACAAGAGGGTAGAGAGCAGGCAGCTCTTTACAAGTCTAGTCTTATCACAATGTCTTCCTCTAAATTTATAAGGACTCGCAAACAGGTAGTTAAAATTATAGGGTCTCTCATTTAGATTTGTGCTAAGTACCTTGACCAAAACGAATCTTGATTATATCAGTGAGAAAAAGAAGTAGGATTACTGCCACTATCAATTAAAAGCACTAAAGTACTAGCCAGACTAATAAGATATTATGAATAACTAGACAAAGTAAACACCTAAAAACCTAATGAGGAAACCTTGATGTAGGAATATGTTTATACGTTTGGGATACTGTAGTTAAATCAATATAAGAGTTCTCTGAAATGGCAAGTACGTAAACCTCGGTACCCTTTGAGAGGAGAGCCAGGATCATCTGAGTTCTATAAAGAGACAAGTTATATAATTGAGCAGCAAAGTTCTGTATAACTACAAAAAGGCTTCTTGGTATATCAGATATATACTCAAACTATAGGAAAAATCTTAATAGGAGCACAGCCTGGAATTCCCCTGGAAAAAGTTAAAACACATAATCCAGATGTAATAACAATACTCAATATTTGCATTGATTTGAGAGTCTGCGCTTTTTTATCTCAGTCTCCAGTATTTCTGAATAAAATTTTCCTTATATTCAGTAATAAAGTGTCTAATAGATTGCCTTTTCCCAAACCAAACTAAAAGATATTAAAAGGAGTAGTTAAAGCAATTCCGCTAGATTCCACTATCCACCAAGCCTTCCCGATGAGAACTTTTAGTATTATAAAAGCAAGCACCCATCTCAAACTATAGATTCTTTTATGGATTGTTCTTTCTAACAGGAGCCAAAAATTAGAGCACCTATGAGCGACAAGATAATATTAGGTTTTTGTCGTAAGGACACCTTGGAGCAACGCCTTTGCCAAATCTCCTACTCAAAAATAAAAAAGCTTCGGGGGTAATAAATAGCTATGGAATTCCTTCATATTTTACGCGAGTTCCACGATCTTATTTTAAGTTAGTAGCACAAAATAGTCCAGAAAAGGACCCGATACCGATTTAACTCAAATAGATCAAAAGTCTTACCTTTAAGAAAACAGGTACTAAAATATATATAGTACAGTAGCCAAGTATTTGCGGAAATGTGGTACGGTACTCAGGCCCCCTTTTTCTTTTTCTTTTTATAAGCTTTCGCGTGGGTTATGTTTGATAAGTCGGATGCATTAGGATTTCTAAAATAATATAAGGTATTTACAAGAGCTTTTAACTACAACTTTTTAGACGAACTTAACCGTATAGCAGTGTTTTTGTTTAAATATAAGGAGTATACTCTATGAATTTCTCTTAGGAAATTTTGTTAATTAAGCATGCTTTACTATATACTGAAAAAGATAAAAAGCGCTTCTCTAGAGGGAGTACCCACTCTGATATAAAACACGTCATCTTCTATTTTATAAGAAGTTCCTCCAAGCATGTTGTGATGAGTTACTTGCAAACGGATGCCCAAGAATACTTTATAAAAGGAGTCCCTAGGAGCTGATTTAAATAAGAAAGATTCCTGGGCCCACCGAAAAGGGTTTCTATTTAGAGTCGATTTATATGTAAGTGCGATCTTTAGTTATAAATTGCCCGAACCGAGGTCTTACTGAGTCTTCTTAAGAGCTGTCTATTAGTTTAGTTAGAAGTTTCTTCTCTAGAGGGAGGCTTGGTAAATACGAAGTATAGCTTATACTAGTGGTCGGGTTTCAATTCTATATACTCATGAATCTCAAAGGAACTAATTATATTTCTAGTAGCAAATCCTATATAAGTAAAAGCAATAGCTCAAGGAGTTTTTTCTATTATTAACTTTCAGATAAGTCGTAGAGCGGTTTCTTAAGTAGTAAGCGAGGACCTTTAGCAAAAATACTTGTTAATACTTGAAAAAAAGTACCTAAAAGTACCTGAGGAACTTATTGTAAAGAACAACGAATACGGAAATTTAATAAATAAACTCTCCTGTTGTTTACTTGTTTTATCCCGATTATTATAATACTTTAAGTAACGAGGGGCGAGCCCCAGGAAGCAAGAAAATAAGACTCTAGTTAAAAAAGGAATACACTCTCGATAAGGGAATCCCTAATCTTTTTCATAGAGTGACCCACTTTAGAGCACAGTAAGTTCATTGCTTTTCTCTCTACGTCATAATTTATATTGTTCATACGTAAGGTCTAGAGAACCTCTAAATAGGAAGGGAAATCAGGATGCTGCTAAGCCGGACCTTCTCCTAATTTAGTATTCCTTATGTTTTTATGTTAAGGATTCTAAGGGGTTTTTAACCCGCACTCCTTCATACCAACAAAATTAAATCCTAATGGATACCTCTTTTCTTTAGGCAGTGTTTACTCCTAAAAACCGCCTATTCAAAATTATAATAAGCTTTCACAAGTGCATTTTCTTTCTTAATTTGGAGTCTCTTGATTAAAAGATTCTTACCAGTTTAGCTTGCAAATTATGGGAGTAAAAAACTAAACCCAGTTAAACCTAAACAAGATCCCTTGAATTCTACCACTAAAATGAGAACCATAAACTAAATACTAAATTTTCTAAAAGTCGGTTTTGTCTTAACACGAGAGGGCTTGAATACACATCACAAGAGAGATAAAGTGGAGCACCCACCTTTTATACTAAAAAGTTAAGATTAACCTTCAATCTCGCATAAAAACTTATGAGGTCTTGTGGGTAAAAGTAACAACAGCATAACATAATTATAAAGAACTTGCTTAGATAAAGAGTAAGAAATTCGCTTTAAAATTCAGTACCTTCTCGGAATTAGGGTTCCTCGAGAAAACTCCCCAGCCCCTTCTTTTATTTAATTATCTCGGTCAAACTAAGACTTCTTATTAGCCATAATTAGGGTTAAAATCTAGATTTTATTTATAAGAATATACCCTAATTGTAATCTTATATTACTGCGTATTTTTCTTTAGTTGACCTACTTAACTCAGTGGTTAGAGTGTCGCTTTCATACGGCGGGAGTCATTGGTTCAAATCCAAGAGTGGGTAACCCGGCTCTTAGTTTTATGGGGCGATATGATAAACTGCACTAAAACTCCTCGAGAATTTTTACTTTTTTAGCGGCCCTTTTCGAGCGTGCCGAAAGCCTTTTTCTAGACACCATATCCCAAACTAATTTACATACTCCTTGAATAAACCACATTACCGCCCAATTTCAACTACAAACAGATATAAAAAAAATGCTGAAGGCAACACTTTGAAAGGGATCTTCCAAAGATTGATAAGGTCAGCATGGGCTGTTTTACAAAGACTTGGGAGTAAAACCTTGAAAAATCTATTTATTCTTAACTGACATTGGTTGAGTTATTTATAAGGTATACTTTTCTCGTACTGAACTCCAACACCAAAAAGGATTTTTTGTTTATAAAGCAATATTTTTTGGCTGCTTAAAAAAAATCCTGTATTTGTCTTTTTTAATCAAAAATCGTAAAGCAAATTCATTAATATATCTAAATAAGACTAGGCCCCTAAACAGCTCGGCTTTGTCGTTGCAAGGTACTATATGCTTTTAATTAAAATTATTGAAGAATTACTGCAATTCCTAAAAATAGATCCAAGTTCTAATTATCTATATAAGAATTAAAAAAGAGGGGCGTAAAATTCCTTTTGAAGTTATTCGCTGTTTTACAGATATAGCATACCAGATTACAGAATTTCTGATTGAAGAGTTGATAATAGTCCCACTATAATACGTTTCTTGGTGTTATTTTTCTTAAACTTGGTCACAACTAAGCTGGTAAATGTTATACCTATTCTAACTAATAAAAAAAAGTGCCCACCCCGGGAGAGTTACAGAATGAGGATTTGCTGAATAGAAAATAAGAATAATAGGTAGTTTTCGAGATACAGGATTTCTTAGATTTTACTTCACCAAGGATTGAGTTATAGTAGTACATTTATATTGTATTGCAGAAGAAGAGTGAGAGTAACCTAAGTTTTCAGTCGTTCTATCAGCAGGGACTTAATAAAGGAGTCTAACTTTTTATAATAACATTAGGTGAAATGCTTGTCTTTGAGGGTTCATGAATTACTATTTATAACTAATTACTATACTTCTTCCTTAGCTAAAGGGGGTCCTGTCTCGTAAAAACTCTCCATCTTAGTATAACTAATCAAAGATTATCTAATAAGTAAAAAAAAAGGGGTATATATAAAGAGGATCCCGGCAAAGTGCACCAACACAAGCAAATGATTCAGTAAGAGCCCTTATAACTAATAAACCTATAGGATACCTGAAATTCCATTTCTTTGTGTTGTAAAAACATTAAGTACTTGCATTATCCGGAGACCCTTCATTAAGAGTAAAATCTTTTTAATCATTACAAAAGGGAACTCTTTTCCTGCATTATAAAACTACATACAAAACTTCTAATTGGAAGTTCTTTTTGTTCTACTTAGTCTTTTACCTGCCACTGAGCAACCCTAGCAAAGTACTGAATTAAATGTTCCAATTCTTAAGTCGTATACCCTGTTTGCTGAAACCTCATATTTAACATTTATATAGTATATCTAGTGCGGAGCCCATAGTAGATCCATCAAATAGAACTCCTTTATTAAGACTCAGCCTAGCTTTGTTATAGGTATACCCAGGAACCTGCACTTTCAAAGGGCTTGCCACAAGAAAAACCTGTAAGGAATCTCCAGTTTTCAAATGAGGAAAAAGGGCTTAATAATGCACTACACTGAAAAACCCCTGGATAGAATCCCAACCTTTCGATTATAACGAGTATCCCTGCTCCTAAAAGTAAATAGAGAATCCCTATTGCTATAACTCCCTTGATCTAAAGAATCCGGTTTCCACTTCTACTAAACTTTTTTTTTATTTTTGCTGATTGTTAGAGAAGCCCAACCAAAAAAAGTCCTTCTAATGGAGTCTTTTAGATAAGTAAAAAGCTCTTAATCGCTACAATAATTGGATCTTCTCACTTCCCGTTTAAAAAGCTCCAGTATGCTTGTTGACCACTATGAGCTAAAAACGATATAACTAAGGTGGCATGTTAACTCAAAGATTGAAAATATTTACACCAAGAACCTTTTTACATAGTCGGAAGAAGTTTCTACATTTTTTTCTAGAAAATTCCCGATAAGGCAGTCCCGTCCATAAAACCGTAGATATGGATATCTCCAGATACTAGGAACCCGTCCCATTCTGTATAAGTTTATAATACAAAAAAAAACTACATGGTAGCAGTTGGAGTTATTCTATAGCTTGTCCCTTAGCTGTACTTTTTTCCCAAACCCTAATATAAACTCGAGTCCCCAAACTGAACTGATAAAATACTAAGGAATAGAAGCAGCTAAACTTACCAAAAATAGAAAAGAGATGCTGTTTGTTCAACTTAAACACGGATTGACTACTTATTTGCTTCTATCATTACAAAAAGTACTAAGTCAAAGGTTCGGTTCGTTAACAAGTAGACTGGGCATGACTTCGTAATACTCGTAATAAAGGAACTAAAGCTAATAATATTTAGTAAACAGAAGAGTTTCTGGGTAAAGTTCTTTGTTAAATCTTGTTGCTTACTTATTCTAGTACACTTAATCAGGATAGCAGGGAATTTTAAAACCAAGTTAGGGATCCGTAATTCTTTTTGCTGCTATGCCCTCACTAATCCGTTTTTCAAAAGAAATAGGGATTATAAAACAAAGGGTTCTCTTTTTCAAAACTTAGTTCAGAGCATATGTACTTTTTATATTATAGAAAACTCTGGAATCTCTAAGAATCTCTATAGGATTAAACCTGGGTTTTATAAAGGCAGAAATTTGGAAGTTATTGTAAAAAAAAGTGTTTCCAGTTTTTGATCTAGAAGCACTGTGAGTCTACAAGTATAACTTCACTCTCACTAAGATCCGGTATTAAAATATCGTTAGATAGCTTTGACAAGAGATTAATTGTCAGAAAAAAGGGTTTAAAAGCTCTCCTTTCGGGAAACTCCCCTGGAAAAAGTTTAACCCTACCTAATTCTAGGAGATTTTTCTCGTTATACGGCGCTTTAATTTTTGCAAATTTATAAACGAAAAGATTTCCTGGGTTAGTCCGCTACTGTAAAAGTTTTTAAAATTCGGTACTAAATTCGGTACTGATGTCACTCTATTCTTTTAGATGCACTCCTTTTTAATTTAAGTAAGGGGCTTTATATTATTCGTATTATACTTGAAATAGCTATAGATATTGTGACTCGAGAAACGGGATTCTATTCCTTATCTAGGATTCCCGACAGCAAATATTTGAGAGGACAGTATATAATATAACGGAACCCTTTTTAATTTTGAAGCACTCGAATTTGGAAAACCCCTATAAGATCCTTAAGAATCAATAAAAAGGTAATGCCTACAACAAGGCAGCTCGGGCTGTAAAACCGGAGAACCCCTTATTAACTAAACTATTCTTTATTTATATATTGTCAAATTGCCTTACTAATGATCCAAAAGAAGTACTGTGAGATAGCAGTCGGCCCAAACTACTTTTCCTCTGTATTCTTCTGTCTTGTTTATTGCTTTCTTGCTTTCAAGAGTGCGGGTAAAAAAAGCCCAAGCAATCAATTCAATTTGTTTTCATTTAATCGAGAAGTGGTAGAAC